>VYZW01036090.1:1747-69870 GCA_013401315.1 Balaeniceps rex
GTGCACCAGCATATAAGCACGCTTCCTGGATAAGAATACTTTCCTCACATGAAGGTTGCGTCATATTTTAAGAACTCCTCAAATGTAAATCTTGTTTCATAGCCGAGCTGTAGCTTTCAGATTTGTGTCATCTTCAAAGTATCTGACTGCTGTCTAATTTAGGACAGACAATGTTACGCTCTCNAAGATATCCATGATGTGCATAACAACTGATAAGTATTTGCTATGATTAAGTCACATAAACCCCGTCTAATTTCTTTCTATGAAAAAGTGACAGATCTTGTGGATGTGGATAAGAACTAGTTGCTAAATCTTGATTTTAGTAAGGCTTTGGACACTGTTTCACATGACTCTTCATAAGCAAACCAGGGAAACAAAGTCTAGCCAAGCATACAGGACCCTAAAAGCAAGTATTAGTTGATCAGGGTCAGAGTGTGCATATTGGGATTCTACATGTAGCTTCTCTGAATACAATTTAAGGATAAGAGAGTGTGCTTACTAAATCAGTAGCAAATTGACAGATGTATTACAAGTATGCTAGAAAACAGGATTATAATTCAACATCTCAACTGGCGAAATGGTCTCCCAAAAAAACAGGATGCAATTCATCAACATGACTGTAAGATGCTGCTGTTTAAGCAGCAGTCAGCTTTTTCCATTTAATTTTGCCAGCTTTCTTGAATCGGAGACTTGAATTTCAAAACAGTTTTGATGGTTGTCCTTAGAAAATTGCTCCAGTGTTAAAATGGCTGTCAGTGCGAACAGCTGTCATTAACACCATCAAGAACTAGATCTGAAAACATGTTTTGCAACAGTTTCTAATAATAGAAGTATAAAACAAGTCTTAACATCTTTTAAGCAATTAAAAATTAAAATTTTTTATCAACTTTTTAAATTGATACATTTCTGTGCATAATCCATAATTTTGTAACATTTAATCTATACAATGATTGTGTAATTGTCTTTAAAGCATCCAGTCAAAACTTTATTTAAATAAATCTTCATTTTTCAGTTATGTATCAAATACTTGATCTCTAATCACACTGTTTTAAAAGATTTCAAATAACAATGTATGTTATGTCTTAAAGAATTAGGTGTATATTAAAGACAGGATGGAATTCTTGCAATAAAAATAGTAGAGTGGTACTACCAGCAGAATAGGTCTTTTGTGTTGCATTGTAGAATGCATCAAATAGAAGAACTACAACACATTAGTTACCATCCACTTTTCTGATTCAGAATGTAATAGTCCTTGTGCCCTATCAGTTAGTAACATGCTAAAAACTGATACTTGTATTTCTGAGGTCCTTATTTAAGCATTTATGTCTTATGAAACAGATTTGATAAAAACGATAAGATACCTGTGTGTTCACTATGCTAACTGCAGCATTTCATTAGCAAGAGATGAGAGTGTTCATTGCTCGCATTTCCTTTATAATCTACGTTAGAGGAGTTGTCAGATAACTTATTTTTAAAATCAGTACAATATGCTTTTCTCTCCATTTTAATGCGTTTATTCCCACTGGTGGTCCACATGCCTACCTTAAGAACCTCTTAAGGAATCTCCTTTGTCAGCACTGTAATCTTCTTTTCACCTGAAGCATGTTCCTTACGGAAAGGACAAGTTAAATACAGCTACCATCGTTTTCTTCAATCAAAACTACTGCAGTGTTGAAACATATTCAAAGGCCTCAGCCCATATTGCCTGTCAGTTTAATGTTGTTGAGGGGTTTTTGGTCTGTTTTGTTTTCAGAAGGGATTGCTGATAGATAAATAAGAAAGAAAATCCTTGGTAAGCCAGGTATCTGTTTGGCATCTTTGCAGTTTTGTTATTGAAAACCCTGATCTTCAAACTGGAATCATAACTGCTGCTCTCTGTGTACAGAGTATCTGCCTTAGACTTGCCATGAGTCTCCATAACCAGTGATATTTCCGAAGTTGACAACTTCAAGACTGCAGAGGCTGGTGAGGATGAGAGACTCTTGGAAACTTGAAACTTAACATCGCCTGGTCTGTTGTTTTTAATGTTAACTATTTCTAACTTGGAACTATTAAAGTTGCCAAGGAATTGCTTATGTTTCTGGCTCCCTTGCCAGAAGACTCACACTTCTTTCCCCCACAACATCAGAGACTACTGCCTGGTCATGAGGGGAGGGACTGAGACACTCCATAGAAAAATGGCAGCCAAAACTGGATTGCTACCAATAGAGGACCTTTAAAAAGCACGGAGAACAGTCTGGTTTTGATCAACATGAGAAAACATGGAAGGGGACAGGAATATTATGTGCATAGTACTGCTGGCATGTACGTGTACAAAGAACTGGTTTCTGGAGTACATCACAACTATTACTTGCAGATCTACTTACTGAACATCTGTTCATGCCTCAGGGCTTGGCGTTGTAGCATAATATGGTACTACCTTACCACTAAAATGAGCCCCAGAGTCTGCACATAGTACTGCCCTAGAACAAATGAGGAAAGACAAATATTTATTTTAGAAAAGACATTTAAATTAAATATTTTCTCTTAAAATATGAAATCAATAACCTCTGTTATAGCTGTATGCACTATAATCTCTTGAAATTTTAAGCAGTTATGTGTTGCCAAAGTCTTAAAGAGAATGCACTGAACTGATGAATGGAGTAGCACAAAACCCTTCCCCTTTATAGAGTAAGAATCAGGAAGCAAGTTTCTGAAGTGCTAAACCACAGTCTGATAGCAGTAGCTGCTTCTTGCAGTTCAATTTCACTTTAACCAGCTCAATTCAAACAACTAGTTCAAACTTGGAAACAGATTAGGAATTGAAAAAGCTTGGGTTTTTTTCCCCTTCCATACATAGGATAGATCTGTGAAGGTGAAATCTACTCCATCTAAAAGCTGAAGGCAGTGCCAGCCAGAAGCAATCAGTTCTGTCCTCTTTGTTAACAAGATGTGTTTCATGAATGTATCCAATACATTTAAAATAGATCAATCTAAGAAAGAATTATTTTGAATGCCATTTTTGATATTATTCTACTTTGCATCCAAATAGAGCTCTACGGAAACTAATGAAGTGTTAAATAATCAAGAAAAAATGTACTCAACCATTTTCTGATAAAAGGTAACCATTTAGAATCTAATAAGCTATAGAATTATTAATTATGTAAAATGTATTCCCTAGTTGTAAAAGGTTGACAGTCTTAGTGCAATGACTATATTTAATTGCAAACAATCATTTAAATAATTGCTAATGAAGTAATAAAAATAATCTTTTAGGAGAGATAAATACAGATGCAAAGTAAGGTTTAAAACATAGTTCTCTCTTATTTAAATGATTATTAAAAACAAGTCACTTTTGACAGAAATCATTCCTCCTGTAATCAAACTTATGAGGCAGTATGGAGTATTTGCTTTGAAAGGCACAAGTTGGATTCCTCTTCTGAGATTTAGGTAACAAATTTTGAGGTCTACCCCAAGATTAACTAGCCTGGCTTTCATTTGCAGTTAAGGAAGACAAATAGGCAGGCCTAGCAGGAGATCCATTCCACCCTAAAAGAGGTCACGTAAGTTGCTATGTGGAAGTGCCAGTTCTTGCTATGGGAGCATGGGACAACTACTTTAGCTTAGGCATCTGGTGTTTTCTGGGTTTTTTTCAGTTTACTTTAGACATCTCAAAACGGGGGAAGATGAATGTGTCAGTGGCTCAGCCAGCTGCAGTAAATGCAACTGACTTTGCTATTGCAATGTGTTGATGGTGCTATGGTTTTTTTGAGCTCCCCTAAGAGCATTTTCTTTGTGTTTTTTTGTTTGCTTTTTGGTTTTTTACATGTCCTTTGCAGCGGCCTACTCTGAGGTGTGGCTGTTTTTTTCCCCTCATCAAGATCTTATTCAAGTATTTATTTGTTGTGTCCTATCTCTGTGAGGGACAACATGCTATGACTTCCTTGTAGTCATAGCATTAGTCTAAATACTTAGATGAAGACTTACGAGCTCAACAGTTACTGTAGAAAATAATGCTCTTTTTGAACCTTAAATTCTCCTTGCTGCTGATCTGTCTTGGTTTTCTATAGATTCCCCAGTTTGGATGAGTACATGAAATTATTGTTTTCATGAACTCAGTAAACTGAACTAAACATTTCCAGTCCTGCTACACTTTGTATGCTCCTTATCAGAGACTTTTTCTGTTTATTTTTTATATAACATTTAACTGCTGCTTTCTACCCAATTGTTTCAGGTGAGCAAGGTTACAGTTGCTTCTGATAGCTATAAGTTGGTGCCTGAATGCTTATTTTTGGCATTTGAATTTCTCATCTCTGAGGAAAAAGAGAAAATGTTTGCTAGTAGTAAGTGCTAGTAATCACTTTCAATGATTGAAAGTCATTGCACATTCACATTCTCAGAAAAGACGAATTACTTAAAGTAACTAAGGGCACCAATCCTCAAAATCTTTCAGAGCTTTGCATTACAGGGCGTGTGACAGCGTGAGGGAATCACCAAGGTGGGTGGCCCCAACGAACATTAGGGTCTGGAAGCTTGCAGATTGGTACCTGCATCCATCTGCAGCCTTGCACATTTCCTAACCTTTTAGTTCCTTTTTCTTGCTTTCCAGGATCTACTTTAGTAACTTCTTGGACTAACAGTTTTTACATAAATGCAAATCCAAAAACAAAGTATCAGTGTAGATGTTCTGATTTCCCATATAATAAATTGTGATGTATGCTGATTATCTGCCATTAGCTTTTAGTGATATGTGATAATAATTTAAAAATAACAATCTCTGCCTATACATGATAAACTACAAATATTTCAATTAATAAACTTACCAAACTTCCAAGAGGAAACAGTATTCTACTGCTGTTTATCTGCCCCTTCTTAAAAATAATTAAATTCGTCCTAATGATGTGGTTTAAATTTACATTTTACTTTCACCCAGAAGTGATGAGTTTCTTCTCATAGAAATTGCAAACTCCTTGTCCAAGAAACTTTCTAAATGTACTTATGATGTGAAGATGGATTTCAGTCTGTTAATGAATATAAAAGAGACCTTAATTCAGGAAAACCAAGTCATTGAGAAATGAAATAATGATAGTCTTGTCTAAAAGTTGCTTTACATTATATAGTTGAAGTGGCCTTAGGACAGAAGGGAGCACAGTAAAAAAAAAAAAAAGAAAAAAAAAATTAACCCAGAATTATCTACAAACTTCAATATTCTAAGTATGGAGGATTTTTTCCACTGTTAATACCTTTTGTAATATAATCCTAGTTTAAATAAATCTATCTGAAATTTTTGATAGGAAAAAAGGTGTGAAAATATCTAGCTTTTGGTCTTTTTTTTCTCAATTTTAGATTGTATTTCTTTTTCAGAATTGGGTTTTCACGTGTATGCCAACTTAACTGAGTAGGAATGGAGCATACATTTCCTTGGTGCATCCATCTCTTTGTAATACTTTGCCTCTCCTGAGCTGACCTCAAATAGCAGAACAATTAAGCCTTACTGTCCCTGTGAGAAACAGTATACAGCTTTACAGAGGAAAACAGGAATTGCGATAATGTGGCCTGAAGGAGATCAAGCAGTCCCTTCCAAAACCAGAAGCAAAGGACTTGTGAGTTACTGGATGCTTCCATTTTCTCAGCTGTAGAATGTTCTTTAACTTTTCAGTCAGTATCAAAGCCATATGTACTTCATACGCATACAGAAACTCTTGGCATGTTTTCTCCAACAGAATGTCACTGGTTTAAATGTCTTTTAAACAAGCAATGAGTGATCTAATCGTGCCTGATGCTTAATATAGGTAGCAACTTTAAAAACAGGGAATTACACGATCATGAAGTATTTTGTCTCTTCTTGAAGGTGGCAATGTTTTGGCTGCTTTCTAGCGTAACTTTCTCAACCACAAATTTGTCCCAAGTTGCATTTTATTCTCAACCCACGTTGTAGTTTTGCACTGGAAACTCCAAGACTGTTGTGTTCCATTTGGGGTCTGGCTGCAAGCTGGGTTATTGCCATGTTTTGCATCACTGATGTCAATAGTCTTTGCAAACTGAACTACACGGTTTTTTAACTCTTGCAGCCTAATTCCTCTTGTGTATTGGTAGCTGTTTTTTCAACAGGTTTGTTCATAAGACCTGTTGGTGGTGAAGGCCAAAACAAATGATAGAAATGTTAGCGTTTGTAACTTTTGTGAATTTGTAATGAGGTTCACAGTGTATTGAGGTCAGTTTCTGGTATGCAGTAGTCATCCATTATGCTACTTCCATTTGGAAATAAAAGAGCTTCCAGGTTTTGTATTTGTATTAAAAAAAAACCCTTTAGAGTGCAAAACCGAATTAATTTTAAAAGTTAAAGCCCAGAACTAAACAGTGCAATGTTTACTTTGTACTTTTAAAGCCAGTACCCTCTTATTTGCCTAGCACGTTGCAAGGAGGGGGCGTTAGCTCTGCCGCCTGCCCCCAAGCTCAGCCGCGGTACCCCGCGTTCTCTCGAAGACCGTCACACTGCACGTACAGAAGAGCTGGTGCGAGCTGCCTCTTTACTCCTGTGACTGAGAGAGACATGTAATCAGAAAGTAGGCTGCCATTTCAGTGCCACCCCGCAGCTTTTAGCGCCTTCACCTGCCCGTCCCGCCGGCCGTGGCTCCGGTCAGCGCCGCGACCCCCGGGCGGCGGGAGCTCTCCTGCCCTACCTGGCGCCTCCCCCACACCCCCAGCCTTAAAGGGGCGAAAAGTCCGTCCCTGGTGCTGTGATTCCCTCAGAGCGCGTTTCCAGTGAAAAAGCCCCAGTTTAAGGGCGCCTGTTCCCCCGCGCCCCGCCTACACTTCCCGTGGGCCCCGCTCCAGCCGCGGCGTTTCCCGCGACTGTTACGGAGTCCCGGATCGAGAGCGGGAGATTCTCCCCCTCCCGGCATCCCCCCGGACGAGCGTAACACCCTCATGCGCAGCCCGGCGGGAATCGAAGGGAGAGCCGCAGCGGAGTGGCGCAGCGTCCGTCTGTGAATAGCGGCCTCCTGCCGTCCCGCGCCATCTTGAATACTAGCTGGGGGCAGCGTTCCCCCTCCCTCTTCAAGATGGCGCCGGCCGGGTGAGTGACATGTCCAGTCACGTGGGCAGCGGATGAGCCCCTCTCTCCCCCCGCCTTAAATGATCTCTATGGTTCAGCCGGACACACAGGCGGCGGCGGCGGCGAGGGACGGAGCCGCGGCGGGAGCGGGGCCGCGGCGCCCGCCTGGCGCCTCCTTTGTCTGCGGCCTTCGGCAAGGCGAGCGCTTCCCCCTCCCCGACCCTCCGGGCTGCGCCCCGACGCCCTCGCCTGAGGGCTCGGTTCCGTCCTCCCCGCCGGGAGAGGCGGCGGGGGCTCCCCGCCGGCGCGGCCGGGGCGGGGGTCCTTCCCTGGCCCCTTCGCCCCGGGCGGCGGCACGACGCGTCCTTGGGCGAGCGGGGCCGGGGCTGGAGCGCCCCGGCCCCTCGNCGGGCAGGTCCTGTGCCGCCGTGGTTCCTGCGGAGGGTGGGCAAGGAGGGCGGCTGAAGCGGGCTGGGGGGGTCGGGGTGTGTGGGGGTGTCTGTCTGCTGTGTGTCTATCCCTCCCCCCCTTCCCCGTTTCTCTCCTTTCTTCCCTCCCTCCCTCCTTCCCCTCCCCTCCCCATCTGTTATAGGCTTGCGGAACTGTGGCTGTTTGAAATTAAACGTGATCTTTACTGTACCAGCTGGGGTCTGTAATGTAGCTGATAAATGAAGCTCTTCCCGTCGGTTTCAGGTCATGCAAGGAAAAGGGCAAAGCTGGGGAGGGAGCTGGGCGGGGTTTCCCTTTGCTTTTCACAGTCAGGCGAGAGGAGTCTGGTTGATGTCTGCATCAGATAAAGGAGACAAGAGGATCATCAAAAGACCCCAGAGCCCTTTTATCTTTCTGCTGGTTTTCCCTCTAATTTCATTTATCGTTGCTGTGTTGTCTGTCTGCTTGTTTCTGCCTTTCAGAAGGGGTCGGGTGCACCAGGGCCCTGGCTGAGGTAGTAGTTTGTGCTGTTGGTCGGGTTGTGACATTGCCCGCTGTGGAGATAACTGCGCAAGCTACTGCCTTGCTAGTGCTGGTGATGATCAGCTGCAGATGAAGACAATGACAATGGGAATCCCCTTTGTTTTCCCGGGATTGCATGCTGCTGAGGTGGCAACAATTCCTTCTCCTCCTACTTCTGCAGAAGGAGTCTAGCCTCGGCCACTGAGATGAGTTGTGGGGTTCGACCCCGTCAGTAGGATGCTGCCTTTCACAGAGCTGGATGAAAAACCATTAGTTTCACACTGTTTGGAGAACACCTGAATTTGGGCTGAAGAGCAAATGTCTGCATTTCTTCTCATGATGAGACCTTATTATTCACTTGGCACCCTTGAAAGAGGTGGATTTTCTATTTTGTGAAGACAGAGATCAATGACCGACTTGTATTTTCTGTGTTCTGAATATGCAAAACTTGTATGTGTGATATTAAGTGCTCTTGTTTGAATGGTAAAAAATCCTGAATATTTATCTAACAAAAGCAAAAATATGTAATTACCACTTTCCGTACATTGGTAAGATAGTCTTTTTACAGTATAGTTGACTAATTGTATTGCTTGGTGCTAACAATTTTTTAGGTGAACTTCTGAGATATTTTTCCTGTATATTTTGACTGACTTATTGTGAAAAGCAAACTCATGAATCTGCTACTGTGAATTAATTAAAATTGCTGATATATTAATAATGATGGGGTATCTTTTTGATATGAATTTTAGTGTGTTGATCACTTATTACAATGGCTTAAACTTGGAATATATTAAAACATTTACAATAAATGCGCATAACTGTCTCTTATATTTTTAAAAATGAGAGCTAATTTTTCAGTTTTATAAGACAACTATGAACAGGTTGTGGTTAATCTTTTGAGTTTGTAGTGAAAGTTAAAGCTCTAGCTAAACACTTGAAAATAAGTTGGTGCTTTAATGCTGCTTCTAATTCACAGATCTAATGTATGTATAATACTGGGAAGAGTTGGGCAGTTTACAGATACTTAATTTTGCCTCTTTTTTGAATTGTTTGAACTCATTATGTGTTTAGAAGACATGAAAAGGTTGCTCTTGCTTTTCTGCTGAATGTAAAGTGCCTTGCGGAACATAGGGAACATCATACTTGCTGATAAGTTTAATCTGATGATACTTCATTTCTACCCTGTGCAATGTGTTATTCTGGTAATTCAAGCTCTGTCATAAACTAAACTTTAAAAGCTAGGTATTCTTATGCTGACTAATAAACTAACATGTTAAGTGTTCTTACTAGCAGATTTTCTTTGAAGTAAAATAGCTGTCATAGTTGTTGACTGTCCACAAATTTAAAACATACCCTGGCTTTTTTTCCCACCTTAATTGGAAGGGGCAAAAAGGGTACAACAGCTGCCTGCTTTTCACATCCTAACAAACAGCCCATCTCAAACAGAGCCCCTTGAGGTTTGATCTGGAAGTTAGGGTGATATTTTCACCATCTACCTTTAGGTATCTATTTTAGCTGGCTAATCCACTAGTCCTTCTCTCTTCAGTGGAGGAGGCAGAGATACATCCCTGATGTAAATCATGCTTCCAAGTGCCTTAGCATTATTTGATCTGAATTACCCTTTCAAGGAGCTTGTCTCTCTATGTCGATTGCAAGGGAGGTGAAGGAGCTTCAGCTAAGCTAAGTGCTTGTAGGTGGGTAGTGTGAAATTGTCCTCTGTTGCTTTCCCTTCTTGCAGTCAGAGAAGTTGGGTAGAACTTGGTTCCCTTTGTAGCTTTTGGGGTTTGAGGGAGAGACTCAATGGGAGAAGATGTGTTCAAATATACTACCATTAAGCACTTAGTTGTTTATCTCCTGCGTAAAATATCTCCCTTAAACTTCACTTGCCACCTGAGCAATCAGTTCTTTGTGCTCTGGATGGTGACTTCAGAGTTCAGGAGAATGTTAAGAGCCTGTACTAAAATAAGATAGTGCTACTGAAATAATGCAGGTAGGAGGACTGCTGGTGAGATGTTGTGTAATGCATGAGGTGGTTTGTCCTCATGTCCACACAGGTCTTGGTTATGTATTGCTTGGTAGGCTTTAAGTGCATACATGTGAACTATTTCCTTGAGGAGTTGCATTCAAGTGCTAGCTTTGCTTTACATACATTTCTTAGTTCAGAACACTTCTCAGTCTTGCATTCGAAGTACAGAAATTAGTCCAGACAAGTTCCGTTCTTAGCATTGTCCTAGTCTCAGTCCTTAGTGCTTAACTGTCCAACTTGCGTAGCTTACTTGTATCTGTGACACCATGCTTTGAGGCAAAAAGATAAATTCTTCAGTGGAATGGAGAGCCTTGTCTTACTGATGTTGTAAAAGTCAAAGCTGGTATTTCTGAAAATACTGTGAAAACCTAGAATGGAAAGAGTAGCTCGTATCTTGCAAATTCAGTGATCCTTTATTGTGATTTGATGAATTAGTTTGGAAAGAAAAATTGCATCATTCCAGTTAAAAAGCTGCACTGCTGGCACATTATTGTCTATGGCATTGTCTCTTTCTGAAATTTTTTTTCCTCTTTATTCTTCAGAGGTTTCACTCAGTCAAACTTCTTATGTGAATTTGTTATAGAAACATTAAGATAGGCACATGACTGAGTTGATGGAATTTCTGTGCAAAGTTATTTAGTTTATCATATCCCTATTGTGTATTGTTTGTTGTGCTGGGTGAGAAAGTACTGCAAGAAATGTTCCTCTGTAGCTTTTCTGAGCACTTCTTTTGACTCATGGAATAATAAAAATGCATTGAGATTCACGGCATAGTCGATTAAGCTTTAGATGCTCTTATTCCCTGGTTTGATGTCTTTTTGCGCTATTGTCTTACCTATTTTGTGAAGAACAGTCACCAGCTGCTCACCCCTCCAGCTACTGTCTGTCAGTGCTGCTTCTAAAGATACTGGCACGCAGCAACCTAAAATCTTAGATTCAAGATAGTTGCTTCCCTGCAGGGTGCAGTTGCCCTCTCTGTCACCAAGGAGAGTGCTGTGTTCCCATGCTAGCAAAATTGATATTTGAGAACTTGCCTTCACTGGGGGCTGGCTCGGTGGTTCTACTTTAATAGATCCTGGGCCATGCACATAATGAGTGAGACCTCCCACTTACACTGGGAAACAGCTTAAGACAGTAAGAGGAAATGCCAGTTTCTAGAGAGTTGCATCTATAAATACATAAGCACTTACTTAAAATACATCAATGCATTTAATAAGTTATATGTGCGGCTTCCCATTGGATGCTTTCTTTGTAAGAATGAGTACTAAATTAACATAAGGAAATGCTTACACGCATAATTATAAATGTAAGTGGACTGCATTCTTTAAGTTAGTTTACTTGCATCTCCCACTGTCCTGTGCTTAAGTGTTACTCAATGAAATGATAAAAATTGGTTCTAGAACATTACTTCTAGAGGTGGTTTTATATATTTTTTTATATATCGTGATATATGCCTCTAGAGAGATTCTTTCTGTAGCAGAAATAGAAATGTCATTCAAAACATAAGTATGAATGTTTGGGAAACTCTTAAATACCTAGATTTTAGTTCTGTAGAATACCTTTAATATTAGTCTTCTAACATATATTTGGATCATAATTTATACAAATTTATAAATTTATTTTTGAGAAAGTACTCAACCCTTTTAGCTGAGCTAGTTGAGTTTTTAGCTGAGAGTCTTTTAGCCTCTCAGCTGCATTAATGTACAGGCTTTGTGAATTTCTGTCAAAAAAGAACATGTGTCCTGCCACTGAAAGCATGAAAGGTGGGGAAAGACAAGAAATGTAACAGAAAAAGTTACCTTTACTAGGGATTTAGTGGAATCACTCAAGTGAAAGGCTCTTATTTAATGGGAAGGGGCTGGAGTCTGCCTTCAGGCATGGAAAGTGCTACATCACGGTGAAAAGAGCTGCTATGTTCAGTCTGGGAAGAGAATCTGAAGACTGGAAGTGAACTCCAGTTTGTTCTCCCTGGCCAAGATTTTACCTGCAGAAAGGGCTCTCCTACCTGGCCTTCCAGCTTCTCTTCCCAAGTTTGCTTATTTCTGCTGTCTTTCTGTTTTCTTTGTACCTAAAGTTCTCACTCTTGCCCTGTTAGTTTGTGTACCCTACTTGCCTCTGCAAGCCAGGCAAAACTGCCCATATCTTTTCAGTTAATAGCTTTTGAAGTTTGTCTGCCTGCTTTAGGCTTTTGGTGAAGGTTGCAATGGCTGCAACAAAGAACTGTCTTAGTGCAACAGATTAGCTTCATTCAGAATTTAGTGATGCCAATGTGTCAGTACGGAAGTGGAAAAAAATCCAGTCTTGCACCATCTTTCTAAATGCTCTAAGTCTCTTGTTCCAGGCCAGCTAAGAAAATACCATCTATGATGTCTGGTTGTCAGATCCCTTCGTGGTCCCTGATCACCTTATTCCTTCTTTCCACCCTCTTCACAGTAACTTTTGAAGCCAAAAACTGCCTTCAGCCACTTGAAAGAAGGTTGAAGTTTTAAAATAAAATTGTGTTCTTCTAACTTACATGAAAATATGTTTAAACATATTGTTGCTAAAGTGGTGTGGTATTTCCCGATTTCCCCTTTCACCTGAAGACAACTTGAAGTATGCCTCATCTCATTCTGAAGGGTGCCTTTTCTGCCCTCCATTTCATCCTTTGCAAGAAGCAAGGATTTTTCCTTGCACACATCTTAAGCCTTGTCCCACAAAAAAATGAGACAAAGGAATTGGTATGAAAATGTTGGCATTGAATGAGGCAAGGTTGTACTTATCCCACCTTCTGTGTGAAGGTTTGTGAGTGTTGGAAGGGAGGAGGGGATAGTTTCGCTGTTGGTTACTCCTGAAGTACCACATCAGGAGGGACTGTTCAACTGATAGCTCAGTAACCTAGTATTACCTGTGGTACATGTTCCTGGAAGGATATGTTACTTTGATGCCAAGACGTTTGATTGGAAAGGTAAGAGAAGCCTTCATATGCCACCTGCAAAGAAAGAAGTGTGGTGACAGACTTCCAGCTGCTTTGAAATCTACTTTTTTATCTGGTTTATCTGGTAAAAATTGGTGTGTTTTGTGCGTGTGGTTTTTGCTGAGGCCTTGTGTTTCAGACTGAAGCTTAGTTTTCAGTCTAAAATGGATCTTGTTCACTCCCAGAGTTTCTACACCATGCTCTTAAAGAGGAGGTTGATCCAGTTGAGGAGCTTCCAGGAGGAAGCTTCTGGAAGAGTAAAATAAACCTAATAAAAAGTACATTTTAATGATCATAAAGAGGTTTGGTTATGATAGTGAATTACATTTCAGTATTTGAAATATGGAGTGGTGCCTTTTTTGTTAGGTGTGAGTGAAAGCTGTATCACTTGTCCAATAAAATGATGTTTGACATGAATTGTGTTTCTGTAGAGTACTATGGGATTCATCAGGTAGTGATGTGTGCAGCTGTTACAGACGTTCATCTCTCATGTGGGGGCAAGTGTGGTGGTGTGCCTAACAGAAATAACACAGAGGGGCCAAAAGTGAACTCAAGACATGAGACACTTCTTTAAGAGCCTCTGTGGTGTTTCCACTCCTGGTATTGGTGCATGGGACCTTCAGAGCCTTCTGAAAAATGTATTGCTATGTCAATGACCTATGTAATAGGTACTAATTCAGGTAAGAAAGCCATCACTTGGATCCATTTTTCCATTCCCCCATGTTGACAGAACAGATCCCACTATTGTGTGTTTCCTTGAATGGTTTTTAGATGTGTTGTAGCTGAACCCTGAGTTATGTCAGGAGGAAGAGAGGCCAAGGAGGTAGATGTTCAATGGCGTGTGTTCTTTTTGTTCTCTCTCTTCCTAAATTGAACGCATGTATTAGAAGCTGAGGGAGATGTAGGGCCAAAGTACAGTCCTCTGTGAAACACTGTGTCTGTGTGATAGATGCACAGGCTAAATGGTGCAGTCTGACTCTTGTTCATGAAACCCTGGGCTTCTTCCAGATTAACAGGTTACCTCTGTACTGTAACTCAGCAGTTATGCTTTACAGTATGAAACCTATTCCTAAATTTCTTGGCAATGCAGGCTACTGAACTGAGGAGACTGTTCATCTATTGCGTACCTAAGGGCTACACCAGCATGCATAGTTTATATAAGGGCCTTATATAAACTACAGCCCTTCAGCATGTCCTGTAAAGTCGATTCACGGCTGTATTGTATCTAGTTCTTGCTGCTTGTATCTAGCAAGGACTGCTTCAAGGCCATCTGTGTTACACAGGATGGAACAAGGACATCTACAATGATCCGGTTGGAGTTTGGATCTTACATTTGCTGTCATCCTAGCGCTCAAAAGCTTTCCTGTCTGGAAAGCTGCCTGCACCTCCCTTACAGGTCTAGGTCAAACTGCAACTTATCCCTCATCAATGAGAGGTTTTGGCTTAGGTGAACAAGGGGGAAATTGCCGGCAGATCCAGGACAACTGCATGAGTAGGCCCGTTTTCACAACTGTGGGTGAAGAGCTGTCACTTTCCCAATTGCATCAGTACACCTATTGTCAAGAGGACAACTACCCTCTGTGAAGCCTTGCTGCATCCAATTCTGGTCACCCGGTGGACAGTTACTTTAGAATGGGTAAATCTGATGTCTGAATCCATGTTACTGGGTGATTTGTATCATGGTGATGCAAAAACTTACCATTTGTTGGGGATTACAAACAGGGTCTACTTTTCCGTATGAGTTCTCAGGCTAAGCAGAAAATAAATCCCTTACCTCCACTTACCTACCTGCCTTACCTCATAAGGGGTCGGTATCTATATATACAATGGGCTGTACTGAGTATGTGATATGTGTGCTTCCTGAGGTCTTCTCTCCGAGGTAATAATCGTGTTATCAGGATGTACACATGCATTGTCACTGTCTGTATCTATCTTGTGCTGCTCTGTGTCATGCAGCCCTATCTGATTTACACAGTGATTTCAGTCAGATGCTGAGATTCGGTACCCTAGAGATCTAGCGTGGCAGTGTAATAGTAATCCTTTGAGCTAGGCTCATTGCTGGTGCCATCAGTATCTTGGTAGCCTTTCATGCTGCAAAACTTGAATATGGACCCAAAAAATGCTTCTGTCAGAAAGGATGCAGTAGGTTACTTTTGCATAACCTCATGTAGGTTTGGCTAGAATGCTTAGATGTAAGGTAGGTCTGAATGGTACCTACAAATGTACAATGTGAGAGCTAGCACTACTATAAATGTTTATAGGTGTGCCAGTCTGCCAGCTATGATACTGTTATTTTCCATGTCCCTCAGGTTTCTTCCCTCTCTTGTGACCTGGCTTTTCCACTATTCCCCCAGCCTCATGAATGCCTTTCTTCTTTCCAGCACCTGAAAGATTGCTTTCTAGTCATGTTAGTCCCTGATGTCATACACGGTCTATCATGCATCCTGTACCCAGCTGCTGTCTTTGCTACTTCAGTACATGGTTACAGGCTAGAGTAGAAAAGAAAATAGGGAAGGATGGCAGAGGAAGCAAGTGCTTAAGTTTACAAATCCTTTTTTTTAATGGTTGAAAAGTAAAAATGGTCTAATAAGGCAACAAAGTGCAAGGCTTAAAGGAAGTAGATAAACAGTAGTGATGCTAAACAAAACCCAAATAAAATGATCAGTGCAAGGTCTAGTGGGAGCAGAGGTCCTTAAATATTTATGCAATATGTTCTCCCCTCCCTTCCCCAGCCTTGTACTACCTACGGCCCTGCTGTTGTAACAACATGATGGTGGCGTGTTTAGGATATCACATGGCTCCCAGCAGCCACCACGTGAGCTGCAGCTAGCTGAAGTTGAATCTGGAGGCAGCACGCAAACAATTCAGGTGCCATTAGGATCTTCTGCTTCAGGAAGCCCTAATGCAGGTGGCTCAGCTGGTCACGATGATCATGTGTAAGCCTGACCAGATGGCTGTGGTCAGCTCATGCCAAGGCTAAACCTGGCATTTGCCCAGAAAATCCTTTATGGTAATTCTGATGTCTTTGTGGTACCCTCCACAGCCTCCTATTGACATGTGTGGCAGGAGGGGTTGCAGGCAGCTGTGGAGCAGCAGGGCCCACCTTCAGAAGAATCAACAGAGGCAGAGTGAACCACTGGAACTGAGCTGTGTACGGGGCTGTTTCCCAGGGCCCGTCTATGCTGGCACATGTATCCCAAGGCCAAAATTTGCAATTCTGTATATGGATGCCAGTATTGTTCAATCCAGTTATCAATGCTCAAGACAGCGAAATACCATCCATAATGATAGCTGCAGATGCCACAGTGATTGATAGGACAGTACACGTGGAGCATTTACTGTTAGAAAGCAATCCAAAATGTTTCATTAGCCACAGTCCAACATATTTAATACTGTCAATCATGAAGTACCATATCTACTAGCAAAAAAGTAGGCTACATCCGCAGGATGTGTTGTATAGAGACCTAAAAGTAGTTTGAGGTAACAGATGGCAACTCTTGGTCTGTTATATAAAATTATTTGTAAACGTCAGGGAAAAAAATAAAAATAGAATTAATTCAGTCAAAAATTCCTGCTGGTTTAAAGAACATATTGAGGTTATATCTGATGGATAATAAGAATGTTTGATAGGAAAATGATTGCAGTGGGCCCAGTGTTTTGAAAATGAAGCCTAGACGGTAGAAGAGGAGGGCTTCCCCTCTCTTCATCTCCTTTAGAATTCATTGTTGGAGTAAAAAGTTGTGCAGCTTTTACCTGCAAAGTCAACACCAGTGTGGGTCACCACACTTACAGACTTCTGGGTTCAATCATGATGCATTGAAATCACAAAGTCCTCAGACCAAGCCAAGGCAGCAAGGACTGAGGTGATCTTACTATCTTTACTGACTCTGCTCTAGTCCCAACCATCACCCAAAATACCAAGACTTGGCTACTTTTGATTGCCCCTTTGTGCTTCAGTTTCTCCCTCTTTCTTTTCCGGTCCTTCTGATTTTTGTCTTTATACTAATCAAGTCTTGTTTAAAAAACTTGTCTTCTGCAACCTTGTAACCAGGTAAAAAGCAGTATCTTTGATGTGATAATAGTTTTGGCAGACCTTGAAGTAACTGAAAGATGACACTTACCTTTTAATTAGTAGTGGCTGGTATGGAAGAACCTAGCAAGACCAAATGACATTTTCTTATTTGTTTAGCATTTAGGGGTTTTTTTCTCCCTTTCTCACTTGTTATGTTTGTACCTCCCTTTCGGCTTCATGACGTGAATCTCTAGGCTATTTCAATTTGTTTTCCCATCCCTAAGAACACTGTTAACACTATAATCAACATTTTGGTTTGTCAAGACTGTCAAAACAGGAGTGTTTTTTTTTATTCCGTGTTTTGTATATCTAAAATAATGGGAAAGGGATACAATCGAAGATTTAGGTTACCCTTCAAACGATTTAACTGGGTAGGATTTGCTACTGCATCCCCCACATTCTTTCTAAAGGGCTTGTACGTTTCTAGTGTGGTTGTCTGTGATAGAATTAAGCAGGATGAGATTGTTGGGCTCATAACCCTGACATTTAATATGGTACAAGACAGCATCACATTAACTACTTTGTACTGATTTTGGCAGTATACATGGACCAAGGTAGTCAACACAGGGACTGCATCTCATTAAGCAAAGATTTAGAAAAGGGGCTGGTGTCATTGTAATCCTCTTGGAGTGGACAGTGCTTCAGTATACAGAAAGCAAGCTATTAAGCTGAACAAAGTGATCTTCCCTTCATATAGCACTTGATTGTTGTATATTGATGGACTGGTCATCTTAATTCAGAAAGAAAATGGGACTATTGGAGAGAATTCAAAGAATGAAGTGTTTGGGGAAAAGGTCTCAAGACACAAGCCATATACATATTCAGGAGATCAAAGAAAAGGATGGAAGGTAACATAGCACTTACATACAGCAAAGTAAACTGATTGTGGGGAGCTTTTAATAATACACAGAGGCACAGAAGGTGCAGTTGTATCTTATGCCATTAATTTCTACAGTTTGTGTGCTAGGAGTAGTTACACGTTTGAACAATTGATGGGGAAAAGTGGTAGAATTGAAACATGCTATAGGTCTTACAACTGCCTCTTTAAATGACACACACTGATCCATGTTTGATGTTTGACATTTGAAAAAATTGTATGGCTATTGTATAGACCAAGTGATGACAGTGGTACTACTAGGCCAAAATGGTACCTGGGAATGGCTGTCTTCAGCATCAAATTCCATGTCTACTCAATGGCTAAGCTTTTGCAATGATTTCAAAGCAGGATTCAAAGCCAGGTCATCAAAACCATCAGCCCTTTTTACTTGGTGCTGTGGGCCCTGGACCTCTCTTTCTTAGGAGTAAGTAATTCTGCAATCCTTACTGTACTTCAATTCCTCAGCTCCACTGAGTGCAAAAGGACAATGGCCATGATAGTGGTCCTCCTCCTCTTTCTGTAGTGCAAAAATCTGCAGAATGCCTATGGCTATTAGTTGAAAATTCAAAGTCAGCATTTTCCTTCCTCTTCTCCTCCCATGGTCAAGAAAAATAAAATCATTAACTGCTGCAGTATTGTACAGCACTGTTTTCTCTGTGAA
This sequence comes from Balaeniceps rex, assembly GCA_013401315.1. Lineage (NCBI taxonomy): Eukaryota > Metazoa > Chordata > Aves > Pelecaniformes > Balaenicipitidae > Balaeniceps > Balaeniceps rex. The sequence goes on from VYZW01036090.1 coordinate 20,327, forward strand.
ATACAGTTACTGCATGTCTGTCACTAGTGTTTCCTTGGCTTCATATCCTGCTGCCTTCACCATTCTTAGAAAGCATGCGAAGCTTATGTTCCTGGTTCTGGTTCACAAGGCACATGTCCACCTCTAGCTTAGGGACATTCTTTTGACCTTTGGAATGAGTCACTTCTTTCTGAGACCATAGTGAGTCATCTTTAGTGTCATCATTTCTGCTGGATGTAGCTCTTCTGATGGTCATCTTAACATATCTGACAGATATGTTGGTCACGGAATGTGCCCAGAGCTGTCCAACCACCACACCTGGGCAGCCTTCTGCCCTCCAACTGGCAGCAGCACCCAGCCATAGCTTTATCTGCAGAAGCCTGGGGTCTGTTAGTCTCCTTTCCTTCTAGGTGTAGCAACGTCTGCCCATCCTAACCTGTACAGAGATAGGTATTTTCTTCCTTGAGCAGCTACTGAACTCATTTCCCTCTGCCTGTCACCAAAAGCCAGGTCTGGCCCATACTAATAGGGTGGTAGTGAGCAAAACCCACTCCCCGCCATGCTTGGCCTGTTGCTGCAAACTTACCCAAAAGGTTAGACAACTACTGCTGTAGTGGCCTGGGAAGGATTTGGAGCAGCGGCTGTTGCTGAAAGGCACCCCTCCTGTGCATTTTTACAGAACAACCCTGCAGCTCTTTTTGCCTGGCTTTATATGTTGGAGTGTGAACAGACTCAGGAGGTGCTATGCTGCCACCTTAAAGGAAAAGGGCTACTCAGAAAAACCCTGCAAGCTACAGTCCTTGCACCACTAATTGGACTGTAGGTGGGGTGGGTTTTTTGGTTGGTTTTTTTTGTTGTCTTTTTTTGCAGTAAGTGGCAAATACCTAGTGTAAATATTATTGGTGTTATAATTTGAAAATACTTATTTCTTACAAATGGAGAGTTTGTATGCCATAAGAAAAACTCGCTTGCCTGACAGTGGGACTTCTTTGACAAGTGGGTTACGATCATTTTAGTGTTATGGCATTGCTGTCACAGACTGCTAAGACAACTTCTTTTGCTTTCACTGAAGCTTAGCTTCCTTTGCTGTCATCGTTGGCATTGGTTGTGGATAGCACATTGCTTCTCTTTGGGTGCCTATTCAAGTACTGCTACTGCAGAGGGTTTGTTTTGAAAAACAACAACAAAACCAAGATCTCTGCACCAGGAAAGTTAGTCTTCTCAAACCCTTTTTTTTTTTTTGTCCTCATCTTAATTCCAGCAGGTTTTGTTTTCCAAATTACTGAAAGTGTTAGAAACATTCTTCATTCAACAGTGTATATTCCATGTAAGTCTTTTTTGGTTATAGAAGGCAACAGGGGAATTGCCGGATCCACTGCTGGTATGGTCAGTATCCCTTTGAAGTATTGCAGATCATATGCTCCATTTACAGAAGCATCTGAGCTGCTGCTACAGCAAGAAACCATCACTTAACGTGGGCCATCAGATCAGTCTACATTATGGTCTGCTTCTCACCCCCAAAAATCAGAAAGGCTGTGATAAAGGCTAATTTCCTTAGATTCCTCATTCTTTTTTACATGGATGATATCTTTATTTTTAAGCATCTGTGTTTGTGCCAACAGATTTTTCTCTTAAGCTAGTGCTGAGAAATTGCTCTTCCTCTCCAAGGACACTCCTCTGTGGTCTACTGCAGCATAACCAGCTCAACTTAATCTCTACCTTGTTCAACACTTGAAAGGAGCCATTTACAGAATTTTTCAGGAAACACAGGCTGAGATTTTTCAGCTGCCCCAACTGAACTTGGGGAGCCACTGAGAGAGCTAGGACTCAAACCCAATGGTACACAGATGAGTCTGGTGGTTTGGAACAAGTAGTCTGAAGCTACGCCAAAAATGACTAACCTTTTCTATTGAACCTGTAAGTACTCGTTTGAGGAGTCTGCAGCCACCTGCCACGGTATTGTCACCTAAACCACAGACTGGCACAATGGCTGTATTGTTAGGCGGTACTCTAAAACAATCCTGACATTGAACCTGTCCCAGAACATGGTTTCCTGTTTGTAATTCAGGTGCGTTGCTGTGTAATACAAGTTCTTTAGCTGCCTTTGTATTTCTAGGGTAAGTGCCTGTAAAGCTCTACTTGTCTTAAAACCTACAGGAAAAAAGATAAAGGAGCAAACAAACTCTCTGTCTCACTGTCATGTCTGAGGTTATCAGAAATGCCTGTGCTTGGTAACTACAAAAACAAACAAAAGAAGGAACTGCTTGAAAAGCGACAAGTGTTGTTATATTTTCTCCCCCTTTCACCTTCCTTTTTTTTATCTAATATAACCTGAATTCGACAGTCTGTAGGATGGGCTGTAAATCATTGCATTTATGTTGGTATTTGCAAATGATGGACTTGATAGTGAACGAATACTGCTTCATGTAAGAACATGCTACTTTATAACAAAAAGTATATAAATAAGCAAGTCTTTAATAGTTGCATAGATGTAAGATGAAAGTATGATCATTTTCTCCAGCAATAATTCCACTTCTTTACTGAGTTTCCATTTTTGCTGGTTTTTCTTTTTGTATTTACAAAGTAACTTCCATTCTCCTTCAAGTGATTATGCAGTTTGAGAAAAGGGCGGATCTTTACATACATGTGGAAAATAATTTTCTTAAAATGAATGCATCTATTCAGGCACTTTTTCACAACTTTGCCTGATGGATCTTATTTTCCATTTTTTTCGTTATTTTGACCATTCCCATGTGACCGTTTTCATTAGCTTTTTCCAAAAATGCACTGTACTAGAGAGAATCCTAGGTCTGTGACTGAAATCAGACCAGTTTCAAACATAAACTAATGACCTCATTTGTCTTGCATAAAATACATGTTTTTTATTTTTGTTGGAACAGTATTACCTTACTATGTAAGGAACATAAAATATATCTCCTGATTCAATGTTTCTATAACTTAACCCCTTCCTCCTCTTCTGAATTTGGTTACTTTTTCCTATCAGGACTACTTCACATCTCTCATGATGCTTTTATTTAAGGTGATGACTTCATTTATCAACATGATATTGAATTTATAGTGACCAGACTTTTGCTCTTTTCTGTTTCAAATAATTCAAATTCAAATTTTCCCTACATCAGCCCAAAATTGTTAATGAATACATAGAGAAGTGTGTCGCAGGAATGGATTCTAGTAGAGCAGATTTCTAAATCATCTTCCAGTTAATACTAACACCAGTGCATTTCTTCTCTTCATTAGGTCTATCTCCCTATCAGAGAAGCCAAGTTTAGTTAGTTGCACTTGAGTTCTGATGATCAAGTTGACTCCTACTGAATTATTGTCCTACTGGTGCTTGAAATTCTGGCAGTAAGCTTGGTATTTCATGAGAAATACTGAGCTACAAGCCCTTATACACACATTTTGAAATAGTTTATGTACTTGCCATTTCCCAAAGCGCTCTCACCTCACCTAACCTGATTATGTAGAAATAATGGTGAATAATTCCAGTTAAATACTGCTATTTCCTTTACTTCTCTATAAGCACAGGTATCTTCTAAGAGAAATTCTAGCTCCAGCTTGTGACAACAACATAAGTTTAGATGGATTCTTGAAGATAACTGCAAGATGGGAGTGAAGGAGGAGAAGATTAGATGGGTGTCTTTTTGTAGGTATTAACCAAAAGAGAACACTTGGGGAAAAAAGTCAAGCAAATAGTGGAAGTGACCTTTTGAATAACTGATGCACAATTCAAATTGACAAGACTGGCTAGTGAAGGAAAAATAAAGTTGTGGAACAAGTTTCCTTTACTGAAGGAGAGAAAAGAGAGAAAGAAGGCAGAAAACAGAGTAGCAGATGAGGAGAGAAGGCAGGATCAGCAGAAAAGAGGGAAAAATTGTGATGACAGTGTCTGGTGCCCAAGAAACAGTGAACATGATAAATGGACTGTAAAAGAGAACAGATGACAGAATGGTCTGCAGACAGAAGAAAGAAAAGATGGAATCTAAGGAAGATGCAATTAGCATCAGAAAGAGGACATATATGTAACTGATACTCCCTTCTGAAGAAAAATGGCTAGGCTGTCATGAGAATGGATCCAGAATTATGTTTGCTAAGATAAAAATCATAGATTTGGATTTGAAAACTATAATGATCCAGGGAACAGAAGTGTACAGATTTCCTAGAAACTTCAGTGGAATTTTCCCATTTCCTGAAGAAAGAAGGGCAAAGGTGTGATGATCAACAGATGACTCAAGAGTTGGTGCTAAGATTGATGTATTCCTGAGAAAAGTACAGAAAGAGAATATAATGGATATGCTAGTATTATGGATACTTTTTGAGATTCAATTTAGACCCATGCAGGGGGCAATTAAGTTGAGAGCGAGCTATATTTACATACAATCCATGCCTACATGAAGAGAGAGAGGGAGGAAGGGCATAGGATATGGAGGCATACTACAGAGCATGGCATGGAGAAAGACAGACATAGTGCTGTTTGTTAGAGCAATAGTCATCCTAGACAGACTTCTGGGATCAGGGGGAAAAAAAAAGACTCATGAGAAGGCTTATGCGAGACAGTTGCAAAACCAGCCAGGAATAAAATCTGTGTTTCCAAGCCCCTTCCTATTGTATGCTCTTGAACGTTTCGCTAGATGGTCTGTAACTATTTCTCTTGGTCCTGTCTTATGACAACTTCTTTTTGTTAACCATCATTTTGTAGTGTCATGCTGCTGTTCCACACTTAACATTGCAGCTGAGTAGTTTTTAAGCACTTCAGCCTTCCCCGTGTCTCTTGAAACAGGAAGGTAAAACAAATCCATAGTCATACACTCTTTTGTTGTTCTTTCTTTCTCAAAAGCTTGTTCTGCTTTATAAGGTAATTTCACTTGCTTTTTTAACCAATTACTTTGCTATGGCTGAACACTTTTAACCTGACTTTCTAAGAAAACAAGGTTTATGTGATTGTGCATCTGCTAATCTTTCCTTATGAACCTTGAATCCATTGGCCTATTTCATCTAGATTTGACCAACAGGAAGAAAAATCAGAAATATTAAGTTTCTGAAAAAATGATGCCTTTATCTAGACAGCTGGGTAAAGAAAAGAGCCTGCTAGTGGAAAGGCTGTAAGAGCTCACTCTTTATCAGTTACCTTAAAATCCACATGAGAAGTCATCCTATAGGCACAAATCCAGAGGAAACCAGGCTTGACTTGGTTCAGGTCCTCAGATCCTTCAAACTTCCCAGCTCCTGCCATGCGGCAGCACCAGGTGGTGGCATTCATGGGACTTTAGCCTAAGAGAACCAGTGTTCTCAAGACATGGTTGAGAAACCTCAGCTGACAGCCTGATGCCTGACTGAACTATTACTGTAATGCTAGAGTAGATATGGTGCAGTGGTGGGACATTTAATGAAAATGGCTAGCATAAATGAAGTCTCTCCAATCATGCTTTTGAGTGTCTGTTACCTTCTTCAGTTGGTCTAGGGTTTCTGTCCCTGTTGTCCCCCAGATTCTGGTGGATTTCATCTCCTGGTTTCAGAAATGTTGCTACTATAACAATACTCTTTTTTTATGTTCTTCTATTTCCTGGCAAATCCTCGTTTCACTGTTCCGTAGTTTCCAGATTTAATTAGTCTGATGGGGAAGAAAACATGATGAAGACACAAAAAGCTATGTAAGAAAAACATATGAAACTCAAGACCTTTGCTGAACTAATGGGATACACGCATGAATCATTCTTGGTCCCAGTTTTAAAGGACTACTGCTCATCCCCACCTAAGAAAGTATCTACAGAAAGCATGCTAAAAACTAGCATAGGGTTTCTCAGCAATAGTGAATGATCAACATACATCCGAACAGTCTCTGTTCAAAAAGAAAAATTCCGCCATTAGTAGAAAAGAGAAGAAGGTGAGAACAAGAATATTTCATGGTGTTTCTTTCATGAAGTGCAATTTTTAAGAACATAGGGTAATTATGTTGTAAGTTATGACTTTGGGAATTTTATTCTTCTGAGTAATTTCTTGAAAACCTGTGTGTCTACCTTTGCCTGTCAATGCAGATGATGGAAGGTGGCCCAATGCTAGCCACAAGAAATGACTGTGAATGCAATGACGGTAGGAATAATGACATTACAGATGAAGCATGTTTCCATTAAAGACTGAAATTTAAGTTAAATAGCTCTGACTATACTTACCACTGATGATAATGAGCAATTAGTTCCTTTCCATAGGAAGGAGACTGAAAGCGGTCTGTTACACAAATGCATTCCATGTAAACAATCTATTCTCTTCTTCCCATCTAAAAGACTGCTTTTATGCATAACTCATACATATATTCTGCAACACTTTTATACCTGTAGGGAATAGCTATAATCCAGTGGATAGTTCTTTGCATATGAGGTGGAGTCAGCGCCTTCATCCTAAAGATAAACAAGATTGATCATACATCTTTGATCTCACAAATCCTCACTTTGTTTGCTAATCCCCAGCCAGTTGTGTACTGCTTTCCATCTGTTGCAACATCATGTGTTTGCACACTAGCAACTGATGACTTATAAACACTCTCTCCAGCAAAACTCCCTTCCCCTCATGTATCTGTTGATGGCATCACTCAATGTTGAACAAAATTGCCAGTGACTTTGTGATGCATTTCATGGAAGCAAAATTGAGGTTCACAAATTACTTTCCTTGTTGCGGTCTGGCAGCTTCAAGACTCTACTTGGAGACTTTCTCTTATCTCTGCATTTATAAGTAATATGCTGTACACCTGCCTAATAATTAACGGCTTTTTTTATGAGGACCAAATCAGGCTGGATACATTATTGGAACTGATCCTTTCTCCAGGAGATCTCAAGTAATGTTAAATCTTCTGCAAATTTAAAGAAACAAACAAAAAACCCTATTTTAATTCAGTTCCATAAGCTTCATTCTAGCAATTTTCCTAGCATTGAAGTGAATATGAGCACAGCGTTCATTTCAGCTGCCGGAGTTAGCTCTAGAGCTTCGCACACAGAGCAGTGCATCTCTGACCTGCTGTAACAAGCAGATTTCTTTTGAGTTTCTGTGATTCCTCTCCTGCCAGTGCTCGGTCCCCCGCAGTGGTGGCTAGTCTCCTGCGGTGGCACCTCTGCCTGTGCTGCTGCGGTGCTGGGTGGGCTCGTGCCACGGCTCGTGTTCCCACAGTGCTGGGTGTCACTGAGCGCACACTCAGCTTTCGCAGGCACAGACCTCACTCCAAACGCTTCCTCTCACCTGCAGTCCTATCTGTGTCTGTGAATGCAATGCTTTTAGCTCGTGATTTTAACTCTCACATGCATTTATGAGTCTCTGTGGACGTAATACTTCCCTGTAAGATGTGCAGCATTTTGACTAGAGGATTGCAGAGAGGTGCTCACGAAGCCTGTTCTATTTATGCTGTCCACTCCTCAGGCGGAACTGGGCTTTTCCTGGTCACACCACTTAATTTGAGTCCAGCAAACCCCCAAGCAGTGTCCTTTCTTAAGCTATGGGTATATTTAAGAGACTTGCAACACCACTTTTTGTTGTGTTTTGTATGTAACTATCTGAAAGTGGCTTTAATCGCAGCCTTGGGCAGTCAATGACTTCCTTCTAGTGTTTTTCAAGAGAAGTCTGCTTCTGGTCTTCATTGTTGGGAGCAGGCACACCATAAGCAGGAGTGGGAGGGCTGTGGGTTGATCCAGAGCTAGGAAGGTCAAGCAGCATCAGAGGAAGGGGCTGTCTCTTTCCTTGTTTTAAGGGTAAACACATTGGCACTTCAGCAGATTGCTCTTGCAGTAATTAAAGACACCTTTTCATGCAAATGGTTCTTAGAAGTTCAAAGAAAAGAAGGAGGAGGATGTGTAAAAGATCACCTCATCGGGCTTGTCAATTATTAGAATTTTTTTCAAAATTTCGGTCATCTCAAATGGTCTCTTTGGCTCTTGCTAAAGCAGGAATATTTTTGTGAACATAGTAACTGAAGCTTTTTAAAAAAAATAAAAGACAAATGTGATTCTGTGTATTCTAGTCCTGAACTGCTGGTGCTTCAGCGGTAAACAAGTCACATCATAGTTTAGACCCTGAGATGCCAATTAAACCATCCTTAGGAAAATTAAACAAGAGAACTCTGAGATGAACAGTATTCCAGGATGTCAGGTGGAATACAGCCCCTAAAAGACAATGTCTTTTAGGTCGTTGTTTCTGTGATGATAAATGAAAAACAGTTGTACTTTTAAACTAATCTGTAAGACTTGTTTACATCTATGTGTGCCAGTGTCAAGTGTTAGAATGAAGTCAGTGGTAAATTAAGGGATTAAAAAAAGAGGTGATCCATTTGCTAAAAGCAGTCATTCCTTTAGAAGTGTTCATGACGTCTATGCTGTTGAAGATGCTTGTTTGTAATTTTCCAGAATTAGATTTGAACCCATCCAGAATGGGCTTTAAGTGGGAAGAAATATCTCGCATTATTTTGGGAGGAACAAAGATTTGTTGGTCTGCAGGTCAGTACTCAGAAGCAGCAGCTTTATTTTATTTATTTAGGAGACTCTTGTCATGGGTAAAAACAGTGTGTAGAAACATTTTAGTGTTCTACTCACATTATTATTTTTTTTCCCCATAAATTTGAATTTAAACAAAGTAATACTGCACATAATTTATCAGATTCTCCTAATGTCTCTATAATGTGCTATAGGGAGCACCACAATGGTGATAGGATGGCAAGTAGATGCACAGGCTGACACATAGCTTTCTGTATTCTTCAGGTCCATAATGTGGCCTTCAGCTTTGTTTCATTTGTATGGGGTTTTGGGGCTGTTTTTATAGTTGCCATTGGCCCCCCGAACCTTTTAGTGAGACAGATAGCTGTTTATGCATTTCTTCTTCAATCTCTTGAGAACATGTATGAAATTTTGTGGGGCCTTTTCTACATATTTCATAACTTATTCTATTGTCTTATGTTGTTTTGTCACTTTTTAAAATAACTGTTATTATTTCATATTTTGGAGGGCTGAAATATTGTTTTCCGCTTTTTCCCCCTGTTGTATGGAGATTAAGTGGACTACCTTAGTTTCAGGCCAGATAGCATTTCATCAGGGTAGTGAAATGACTGTAAGCATTCATCCCCCGTGGATGAAATCCTAGCCTGCAGCGTTTCTGTCTCCCACCTTGAAAGGTGGCAAGACAATTACTGAGATCCCTGTAGATGGGCTTTAAAGCTGGGCATAATCCAGCGGTGAATGAAATGCAGAACCATCCAAATCGGTGACTTTTAACCCAACCACACGTCAGTCCAGGTGGCAAGATAAATTGGTACTCAACTGTGTCCAGCCCATTTTCCTGGTTAGCACTCTAAAATACAAGCAACAGTTTTGGCACCTCCTATGCGCTTTTTGTACGTGTACACACGCTTGTGCAAACACACTTTATTCTGTATTCAAATTTTCTGGTGTAGGTAAGCTGTTAAAGCGTCTGAATTTCATTTCATGCCCCTCTTAAAAACAGTTGTTCTTTCTGGAGAGAGAGCACTCACCTTTCCCTTTGCCTTTCATCCTTTCTCCTCTTATTTGTGCAACGAAATTGCATCACTCAGTTGTGATATTTCAGTAGTGGATGCTACGCTCATTTTAACCAAAAGAATATTCTTCTGAAACAAAACCTTGATATATTTACTTGTCAACAGATATGCTTTATAACTTCCATAAAGAGGACTGAATGATAAAAATAGTAAAATATGTGAAGCGTTTAGGTGTTTCTGAAACCTACCCTTAAAAAGAGCAAGAGCCAGCAATCCCTTGTGCCAACCTCTTTTAACTCTTCCAAAGCTATTTCTCATTTACTGTAATGCTTAACAATTCTATTTCGCAGTGTGCTTTAGATTCCCAACAACAGAAAAAAAAAATTACTTACGAAAAAACAACTTGCAAATCCAAGATCAGGCATCTGTTTGTGTGCAGTTCTAAATGAAGCCTTACCGTTTCTTAACTAATGAGGACCTTTTCCATGTGGAATAAATTCTTAGTACTTAGCAGCATTAGTAATGCTTCAGAAAAAAAAGAAGTATTTAAAATGCTTCAGTTGCCAACTGCCTTTGACTGTCTCAGTAAGACATTGAAACAGACCTTCTGCTCTAAATTAATAAGGCCAATCACAGCCGCACAAAGCCCAGAATGACCGATCATTCTTCTGGTGTCCTCGCTATCTTTACTGAGGTCAGATAAATCACTTTCAAGCTGTTAAATCAATGATCATAAATTAGGGCTCTGTTTTTACAGCGCCTTGTGGGAAATTCTCATGGTTAAATTAATCTAACAGCTGCAGTGAAGAGCACCTCCCACAAGATCATGTCAAAAGTTCTCCCCCCCCACACCACTTTTTTTTTTTTAAAGGGGAAAAAGGACTGAATTACTTGTTTTTACCTAGCGCACAAAATGGAATCCCTCTGTCTATCCCTGCTAATTCGTGTTTCAATTGTACCCAGCTGTTTAAATTGCACTGCGCAGAGATTGCCTTGATCCCCAGGTGCTGGTACTCCATCTGTGCTGCTCTGAGAGACTATTTACAGCAGAGGTTAGGCCAGCGATTGCTGGGATGGAAAACTCATTTCTCAGCCTGGCTTTTATTTACACTCTTATTAAAGATCCTTTCACTCATGTTGGAATGGCAGCTAGTGGCTGCAGTGAACGTTTGGCATCGAGCCAAGCAGCAAAATTACCATGTCGATGAAAGATAGCCTGCTTCCATTTTAACCTTTCACTGTTCTCCCCTTTCCATCTATATTTGCATGAAGAAGGATGATTATTGAAAGAGATAGGGGGACAAAGGGATGAGAGAATCCTTGTCAGCTGAGTTTTTCAAGGGATAAACCAATGGTTTGTGACCAATTTGGAAAAATCTTTACTGCCTTATTAATTTCCTACTCCTTTCCCTTAATTGCTATTAGAGTTTATTTTCACATGAAGCAACAGAGCCGTTCACGCTCTGCTCGTGTCTTTCCCCCACTGCTTCCCTGTGCCTTGTGAATGCGACCCTGGGATATATCTGCAATGATGAGGTTTCTACTTCATCCCCAATGCAGGTCACACAGAGCCACAGCAACACCCTCAAAGCATTTTTTTCCTACAAATATGCCTCTTTCTTAGAAATGAATCACCTTCCTGGGAGCAAGTGGCTCATTGCACATCGCATGTTATATTACTAGGGGAGGGCAAGGGAGAGTATGAACAGTTGCTGGGGGAGGCTGGTATGCAATCACCATGTTATGGACCTAGATGCATTTAAAAAATAAAAATAGTAACTATTTCTCCAGAAACCTCAGCACATGTGTTTTTAGGAGCAACACAGGTGAAAAGCAACAAAATCCACCTCAGCTGTTGCGAGACAATAACCAACATTGTTGAGTGACAACTACAGCCCAGCACAACAAGGAGAAGACCCCAAAACCTCAAGCCTCACTACCAAGCTCCATTTGTGAGGCAGACCATGACCTTAAGTGCAGCAGCAGCGCAGGTTCTTGACTGCTAGCAAAGCCATGCTTTTCCTTCTCTTTGCCTGCTTCCAGGGCAGAAGGAGAGACGGGTCTATTTTCCATTTTCCTGCATGGAAGAGCAGTGACTCTACTGAGAGATTTACAAGAGTTGGTGGTCTTGCTCCTGAGCTGTGTTTTGGGTAGTGTGCAAATACCAGCTTTCATCAAAAGAAAAAGAGGTTATACCCTGAAGGATTTAACTCTCTACTTAGACAGCTGTGTCCTACCATTGTTTAGCCACTGCTTAACCTTGCAGGTCCCCAAGAATCATCTCCACTAATCACCAGGAGGCTCAGGTGCCTGCTGCTGGCCAGGGGCAGGCAGCTTCACGGGACCAAGCCATCTGATGGCCACAGGCTGGTGCATTCCCAGGACCTGCAGACATAGGCGGCTTTTCAATACAGAAGTAGCTGTTAACTCCTCCAAAGGACAAACTTGAGTTATTCCCAGTTCAATTTTTAAAACTCAGTTTTGTTCCCATTGAGGATAAGGCACCTGGAGAAAGGGGTGTCTTCCTATTTTTTCCCCCCCACTAATCCTCCTGAAGGGTGGAGGGTTTGTTAACAAAAGCACAAGCAGGTACTTACTTAGCTGTATTCTGGGTAACTGGCAGCTAAAATAGGTGTATTTACTGACCCCTGCTTGCTTTCAGCTCCTGGAACAGGCACAAACAGATCATGTTTTCCAACATCTTAGTTCCTGTTCAAAGGTCCTTGGCAATTTTTTTCCTATATACATACTTACATAAATATATAAAGTTATAAATTCAATATTCTACAAGTGCTTATTTATCAGAATTCAGTTGGTGCCATAGAGCTAACTTCAGGACTTCAGGTTAGTTGGGTGTTGTCTTCCCCATTTCTGAACTGACTACCTGAGTCCCACGCTACCTGCTTTCCTAGTGAAACCAGCACCAGGGAAATCTTGCAGGAGCAGTAGCAGAGAAGCACTACTGGGAAGTTTTACATAACCGTAAATCTTTTTTTCCCCCCCTCCTTCCTTCTTTTTTTTTGGCACTAAACACACCTTCCCTAAAACACCATTCTTAGAAAAATGTAACCACAGCAAGATTTACTGTCTGAGCATTGTGTTTAATATTCTTCCCATTCATAAAATACTTGTATGTCTGGACATGAGACTTAGTTTGAAGGGTGTGTTTTGATTCTTGTCTGGCTTATTTAAACTACTTCTATGCTGGTGCTCAAGCAGAGAAGGGGTAAGAATGATGTTCCAGCTCTTCTAATATATTCTAAATTCCCAGATGTAAAATTCAATTGCATGAGTGCTGGTGAAAAACAAGCACTAAGAGGGGTGCAAAGACCAGCAAAGTAGATTTATTTTTTCTTTAATTGGGAGCAAAGTGAACTCAATCCTCAGAAAATGCAGTGTAAGAAGTTTGTATTAGGAGCTTGTTTGTGGAGTACCTTGATCTCAGCTAGATGAGATGCAGTTGACATTTGGCTGACAAAGCTCTAGGGAAAGCTGAAGGATGGTAAAAAATAGACATTTGGTGCAATTAGCTGCAGTACCAGCCCAGGAACGAAAGTAAACAGGCACAATGTGGGGATGAGAGGCTCTTTCAGAATCAAGGTCTAAACTGTTTGAGGATGTAGCAATTCTCCGCTCTTTGTACATTCTTTGGCAATTCCCTATTTCAGTAATCGGTTTGTCTGCTTCTAGATCCTGGAGAACTGCAACTGGATTTGGCTTCTTCTTGTCTCCCCTTCCCCATCCCAGTACGTGCTGTGATACTGCACTGTGCCGTCAAACAGCTGCCTCAGCCCACATCCGCTGAGGCACGCCAGCTGCAAAGGGCTGCAGGATTAAAAATTAAACTAATACACGTTTAAGAGATCTGGATGGGCAGACTCACTCTAAATTTTTGAAGAGACTAAAATGACTGCAGGTGTGTCAGTTCCTCTTACGTCCCTGAGTTTTATTGAATATTATACTGCAGAGAAAGGGTCTCTGTTTAGGAACAATTTGTGCTACTTGATGTGACTGTCTAGTCATTTGTCTTCAACAGTTAGTCTCACGGGAAACCAGTATCTTTTCTTCTAATTTTACTCATGGATATCTCACAAAATTTCCATATTCTTAAGTCTCACCTTCCTAAAGCAAAAATAGCAAAATGTGAGGTTTGTTCGCTTAGCCCCCCCCCAAAAGTTGTAGCGATAATTACAGAAATAAGCAACAAATGTCACATCAGAAGCTAAATGCTGCATCTGAGTTTGTGTGATAACCTTCAGATCTTCCAGCCAGCTCCTCATTTGCTGAGAAGTAGTTTCCCTGAAGAATAACTGGGCCAAAGTAGAACGCTCTGAAATCAACTTAACGCCATTAAAGTTTCCCCTTTCAAATCGGAGAATTCACATATTACATGCATGTAAACTTTCATTTTGAGGTAATGAGCAACATTAAGTTAATGAAGAAATAATTTCCCTTTCTACGGATCTTCCCGTTGGCTACCAGCAATTCTGGCATTGCTGGTGATGCTGTCTGCATCAGCACCCATAGCAAGCGAGCGGTGGGGGCAGGTGGATGGCCAAGGACTCAGTGGCACATCCGAAACAGCAGTTAACTACTCCAAAATGTTTTAAATCAGAGAGGAGCATGGTAACGAGAAGGAAGGAAAAATACCACCCATAGCATAAATGAAACAGAAAGATGTTCTGTTGGGGTACAGCCTGTGAAGCTCAGGGACGATGCCAAACCACTACAGCTGGTTGTAGTGCTGTCTTTACAGAAGAACGCCATAAGGGATTGCCTTCTATTGCTTAAGGTAATAAATGCTCAGGAGTAAAGATCAGGGACATTTTGACTCTTTCAAGATTGAGAAATTATGCACTGTACACCCAAGGAAAAGGTTGTAATTCTGATTTTAGGTGGCCTAAAATTCATGAAGGTTCAGAGATCTCCTCTATCTATGTATCTAAATAATCAGTCTTAAATTAGCTGCAGTAAAGATGATTATTTTTTCTACTGCAGCTTCCTCCCTCTCCCCTTCGTATTTTGTGGCAGAGTGCTGTAGACTATTTCTGCAGCTTCAAATTTATGATGAATTGTTCTTAAATTATTACAAAAAGTCTCCGAATCATCTGTTCTTTATCTACCTGTAGACACATTTTGTCTACCTTGATCATACTCCTTTTTATTAACCTTGTCATCAAAGCACAATTTCTCCCAAAATCATTTTATGTCCCTAAATGTTATTGCATCCTTTGTTTTGCAAAGTGGAGGATTTTTAAAAAAGCCTTTGTCCTTCCTTCTAACAAGAACAGGATGTGAAATAACTTTGGTTTATATAAGCCTTCCTGGAAAGCATGAGAGAAACTCTGGAATCAATAAAAGCTGCAGCGTAATAGCGTAAAGAAGTAAACTTTTTGTGAAGGTACATTATGCTACGAGGATTCTTTAAGGAAACTTCAGGCCTCGGTTTTACAGTAACTGTGCAAAATACAATAAATTACTGGGATTGTTCCCTTATGTCACTTCAGTTAACTGAGTACATTCAGTAGAATACCATGAATATATTATTTGGCTAAGCACTGATTTATTGCCTACAGGAATTATAGAAACTGATGTCCAAATTTGAAGAGTTATATCTATTACCTAAAAAATAACAAGCCTTACTTGGCCTACAATCTTACAGAATTTAGGGCGTAAGAGATGCAAAAGCAACATGACATGGGGCAAGCTCCTTTAGGTTCACTTGCCATGCAACAGCTCCCGTCACTGCACGCTACCAACACTTACCTATTCAGCTGATACCAGCGAGCCAGGCAAAGCTGTGCCGAAGTTTATTTGCACAGCAATTTTAAACTTGACTCAGTGGTCGGCCTGCAGTAATAAACCATAGGACTTCACAGGAGAGTGAGAAGAACCAGAGTAAAAGTAACAAATAGCTTCTCTTTGCACCCTCCGTTATGCTCAGTGAACACATACGCAGCATTTTAAAAACTGGGGTAACGCTAGAACAAATGTTTTCACTGCTCTTCTACTAAGTGTGAGGTGAAATAGGAATCAGGAGAACCGCATATGCTACAATGCAATATTTCAAAGATATAAACAGTAGATATATGCCTCGCTGTCATTCTTTTGCTGGCCACACAGATAGGTATTGCCCATGGCTCTGTGCTGGTACAATGCAAAGAGGCCGGTATTACCCCCTGCATCTTTGGTACCTCCAAATACATCCTTGGTTACTAAATAACCATGACAGCTTGCTTTGGTGGAATCTATGAATTCACCCTTGGTTTTGCTCTAAACGTAGAGCAGAATTTGAGACTGTGATTCCTAAGAAACTGGGGAGAAGGGAAAACTTATTCCAACTGTGTTGTCATTTCAAAAATTACACCCAATTTCTCATGCCACGGAGAGTTGATAGCTGATCACTTTGCATAGCTCTTCATTGAGTCAGAACATGGCAACTGGCAGCCTGAGCAATGAATCATAATCTGATGGCAGCACACAGCTCACAGTCACCCTACAGCTGAACTCTTCCAGATCAACCCATACGCTAATGCACCTCATAGGGATTTACTTCATTAAATCAAGAGTGAGACCTTTTGTCAGGGAATCATCCGTTCCCTTGTAAAGCAGTGTGCGCTACTTGTCCGTATTGCACAATTAGTAATACACACAAAGAGACTTGGGTACTCTTCAGGACAAAGGCAGAATAATAATGCTTATAGATATAGATGGGTATATATAATATATAATTTAAAATTTTATTTTAAAACTTTGCGCATACACTTCTTCAGCATCCTCCTCTTTTGTTCATTGCACCGAAAAGTTTCAAAAAACACAAAATATATCCCTTTACTAAACATTTTTTTTTCTTAGGTTACAAAAAGATTAACATTTCACAGTCACAAAGCAGAAATACATTGGTCCAAAACATCTTCTTCCAGCAGGTCCTCCATTCTTCAGGACGTATAAAACCTAGACAGCTGTACAGATCTCAAAACAAGATGACTTGTCCAATGAAGGAAAGAAAACAGTGGCAGCTATTAAAAAAAAAAAAGATCCCAAACCCAAATAAGACATCTATGAAAGAAAACCACCAGCAATTGTTAAAAAAAAACAAAAAGAGAAAGAAAAAAGAATGAGAGTGGAGGCGGACAAGGGCATCCTCCTTCAAGTACATCACAGGTAGAAATACAGCAGCACAGTTACAGCATTGTTTGGTCACTCTCTCTATGGTAGCCACATCACTGTATCTTCATCTAAGACACATGGAGGAAAACTATTTACACACCAAAAATGTTGGGGAGGAACAACAATTCCACACAGTTTGCAATTCATGTTTGATACAAAGATGTTGAAAGGGTTTATACATAAAATGTAAAATAAAAGCAAAATGCTGAGGCAGGAAGAAACACGGCAGATTTGCTTGGAGTGTGTAGTGTTCTTTAAAAACCTAGCATAAGTTCAAAGCCAAAATCTGCCCAAACATCAAGTGCAGTTCTTCAAAAATATCCCGGAGGCACAGAGTTGACTGTACCTCACAGACCTCTCGTCATATTTTAACATGGAAGTAACTTTAACATGGAAATCCACTGCTAGCAGCAGACTCTGACCACTTCTCCTTTAGCTTGTTAGCCCTGTTGTTTTTCAGAATTTATGAAAAAAATTCCCTCTCTCTCCAGCATGAGGCCACTGAACATCAGCCCTCTCAGACAATATGCTTTTGCGTTCATGAAGGAAGCATCATTGCATTAATGTGCCAAAAGATGGTTGTGTGCCTCACTTAAGGTGTAAATGAAATTTCTGACTACCTTCTTCATCAAATTAAACAAAGACGATTTTAGGCTGCAGTGCAAGAGAAAAACGTCCAAAATGGCTGTACTACCTTCTGCAACAGTATTCATAGGAGAATGGTAGAAGCTTCTTGGTTTTGAGTTTCTAGAAATTGGACTGGACTAGGCACCAGAAGACAGTGTTACATTGCGTTATCGGCTAACCTGAACTATATGGCATACTATTTCCTTTCCTTGCCATTGTCCAAGGAAGGACAAGAACTTGCCTGACTTTCTGAGCAGTGTCTACATACAGGCAAGGGCACGGCACTGTATAAGAGCAATATGAATACAGATGTAACTCAGGACTCGCGTTCCTCGCTACTGAGGCTTAAATAATTTCAGATACTAAGGGAACTTCACTGGCAAAAAACCCCGTAGTGCTGCTGGCATCAGGCAGTAACTAAGATGATGTGCCAAGGATCTAAAATTTGGAGTTGGTGCCTAACTTGCTCCAGTTTGAGGAGGCGATCTGTCTGCTCCTAACGCAGGAGCTTCACTGAGCCCTAGAGCAGCTGCAAGTCTGCACGTGGCAATATCCATCCCATGCCTATCTGAAAAATGTGCACCATGGATCCTCCCTGCCATCAGTGGTTTCTAATGTTGTGACTCCCAAAATAATTCAACCTATAAAGGGAATTGGAATTGCTTTTAATAATTCTTGCTTCTCACACGACACCTCCCCAGTAAATGACTCCTGCCTTCTATTTATATGAGGCTTTGGTGTATGGTATATGTATTTATACCATGCCTTGAAGCAGAGCACAGACCACAGTGCAGGCACGTTAAGAAGCTCCTAGTGAAAGCAGATAGAACTGAAAGCCCAAGTACCAACGCAGCATGTCAGAGATGGACCAGAGACACTCTAGGGAGGCAAGCATGTAATTGTGTAACAGATACTTGGTAAAAAGGCAAAACAAAAAGCATCACAGCATAGTTTCAGTCACATACATCTGAGTAGGAAGCTTTTTATTATCCTTTAAAGCTCTCGGAACTTATTAATTGATGCTAATTGATATTAATTGTTGATACTGTACTTCCACCCTTTCCAGGAGAGGGTGCGATAGCTAACACAACTCCACCTGGGCACAGCCGCTGCAGAGAAGCAGGCTGACTGAAAGCAATACCTCAGATGACCAACAAACATATTGGAGGCTGATTCACGAAGCCATACCAGCGCCCACGAGATTTGGCTCTGAGAAGTCACCAGCCAGTTTGCTCCCACAAGTCACGTGCTCTGCTAACCCATCTCTCCAGGGGTACATTTAAAAACACCCCTGCATGAGAAGGTGCATTTTCCATTGCCTTGAAATTACACTTTTAAATTTTTGCAAATGCTACACTGGAAATTTATTTCCACCACACTGTACTCAGTGGTTTTATAATGACTGGTATGTGTGTTGACACCATGTTACCAAATAACAAAGACTAACAACACGTGGGCACTGAAATATTTGACTCAGGCTTGTAGTTGGTACCAGCAAGCACCAGCTTCTTCACTGTTCAGATGACTCTGCCAGAATTGCCAGCATTGGTTTCTTTGTGAAAGAGGATCTGAATTGCTAGAGGACTACACAACTGCATTTGCGAAGAGACAACAGGAGTTACACAGAGCATGAAAAGCATGTTTACAAGTTTATTAGGCCAAAAAAAAAAGTGCAAGAGAAGATCTCTTGTTTAAACTTTAAAACATATGAGGGGCCACGTGAAAAACATTCTAGGCTCCAAACCTCTCTTTTCACCCAGCTGCACACAGAAAAAGAAGCAAAGGGAAAAAAAAAAAAGGAAAGAATAGATAAAGCATGACAACACATAATCAGATATGCTATTGATTTATGCTGAAGCGCTAGAATATAAAACATCCGTGTTCTGCACAGCTTTATCACATGCAGGCACTGGGGAATGCACGGAACAGTTTTCAGGCTAAAATCATGCAGTTTGCTGCATGTTTGAGCCGTTACACACTCTGTATTGCCTTCTTTCACCCTGAAACTCCTACTGGGTCTAGAGATTCAGAGCAAGGGTAGTTTAAATCCACCAAGACTGTTTCACATGTACTTCCAGATGCAATCAAATACAGCATTCTGGGCAGCTATACCGCACACGCGCTGCATGGTGTTTACATAGTACATTATAAATTACAAAACTGGCAAGCTCTGTTCAGGAGAAAGGCTGCAAAAGGGCACAACATCCTCCTTCTCCTTTGGAAAGGACACACTTGTGAGCTGCCTAGTCAGTACCCTACAATGATGTCAGCCCCCTACCTTTTGGTTATCCAAGAAGACAAGCCAGATGAGCAGCTCCAAAAGAATGTGGTCAGGGAGTAAATTAGGTTGAACTTGGCTCCTCAGCCAATATACCTGCCTACACACTAGAACCTTCTGAATTTTTTTCTTCAGTTCCTGCCAGTGAAGTGGGAGAGCTGCCCGCTTGAAGAATAGGCAGCCAGGTTAAGCTGCAGATTTGCTCAGTTGTTTCCCTCTTGGACTATTACTTTTACTCTGATAAATGTTTTACTCAGATTTTCTTTATTTAAATTGATTCACCACTGCTAAGAAAAAAGCTGCTGAAGCTAGCCAAAGGCTTGTATCGATCACAGTGATCTTTTGATCCTTGACTACAGTCCCCAATAACAAGAGGACAAAGTTATAAGCTGTCACTTTCTGATCACCAAGTCAAGCAGGCAAAGGTATAGCGAATAATAAGCGAGGCAGGAAGAAGTGAAATGACTTTTAAATAGATCACTATCTTGGTATCTAAATTGATAACAAGAACAATACCATCACTTCAAGTAGGAATCCAACAAAAAATACACTCAGGAGCCCAAATAAATTTACTGAATCCCATCTGATGCAAAAGCTATATGGTCAGGGATCCTTTCAACAGGACAAAGCGGGCACAACCATTCAATGAATGAAAATCTCTGATCCCAAAGAAACCACGGCCTCCAGGTAAACATCACATAAAGCTGAGGTGGCGTGCTCTGTATAATCATGGTATACACACAACAGGGAATCTTGAGAAATAACTCCTCACACCAGAAAAAATCTTGCCATACAGAACTGTGACCTATTTCTCCTGGACAATTTTGCAGGTGGCTGTTTTAACTGCAGTAAACAGGCATAGTCACACTGAAAACAATTTCAGTTTTCCTACTAAAATACAGAAGTACAGTCTACTGAAGAAGAGACAGGAGAGGAAAATGGGCGTTCAAAGGATTACACAAGTTTGAAGTTGTCCATAGGTAAGTCATGTATGCAACTTTTTGAAAGACGAAAACTCTTGAGTCTCACATACGTATATATAGGTATTTTTAAATGAGATGTGACCCAAGTCAACTTCTGAATATTTGGGGGTAGATTTCAGGAGCCTCCTTGGCTTCTGATACCCACTTCTACTTTCACAACTGAAATGGCTCTTCAAAACTACATGGTAAACTGAGAAAAAAAATTAATTCCCCACTTGGAGGGATGACAGAATCCATAATATGCTAGCAGCATTTAAATCCCGTTCCTGTTAAGCACCAAAACCATTTCTATAGGGAAATTGTAATCTTAAGGGTTATCTTTAATCATATACAGTATATGTGCAGAGCCCTACCTTTCGGGCAGAAAAATACCCCTCCAGCATTAGTTTTGAATAGATTACATCAGTGTCCTGGTCAGATCACCAAAAACATAGTCTCTTACAGGCCCTTCCCAAAAACATCCCCATCCTATAACCACTCTTGATGCCAATTTCACAACTGTTTGTTCCCGTGTATTAAAGGGATGACGTAGACAGAGATGTCGTCTCCAGAGCCCAGCCTGTCGTTGGATATTCGCCAGCCCCGGTCCTTCAGCACTCCCCTGGCTCGCATTACCAGGTCCTGTGCCGCCAGCGTGTACCTGTGGAAAAGGCAGAATACAGCCAGGGAGTGCTCGTCTTCGTGAGGAAAGTGGGGTTTCACAGCCTGTCAGATTTACTGTTGTGAGCTACCAGGACAAGCTTCCCAGTGTTTTAGAAACAGGCAGGAGAAACGCAAACCACGGCACACCCACAAAGCAACCCCTTCCAGTTCAGTGATGGCTCCTGCATCAGAATCTAAAGGTATTTGACAGGCACCAATCAATCAAAAAGTCACTGGTCATTCTGGGTGCCTGGCTCCCCCAGTTTTCAGAAAAATATTAACACACTTGCCTTAACAAATTGGCTTTCTAGGAGTAGTCTGAAAAATTGAGGACCATAAATAACACTACTTGCTGTTGAAAACTACACCCTTCTTCACTGACACACCTGAAGGTAACCACGGCTCGACTGTTTCAGAGACAAACTATAAGAAAGTCATTTGAAAGCAAGTAATAGAGCACTAAAAATAAAATCCAAATTACACTTTAACCCAAGTAGATGAACTTGTCTGTTTTCCTTGACCGTAAGAATGATTTTTAAATCTCTTTTATTCTGAAACTGGAAACTTACAGTTATTACAGCCAGATTAACAAAGTTCAACAGTCCTGTCACATGTATGAGTTCAATGAAAACTGTGTGAATGTGAGTTGTCGAGTGCTTAATTTAGTGACATACCAAGTTTCATGTTGCTTCAAAACTCCCAGCCTGTGCTGGGCTGAGCGGCATTGGATTTATGGGAGTTATTTTCTGTCTTGAAAAAATAACAAATGCTGCTTGGGGGCAGAAGGGTGTCAGAGACCAAAGGTGGTCCATGACAGTGCTCCGTCGACATGTTCTCCCTTATCGTTTTACTTGCTGTTACTAGATCAACACATCTGTGTACTCATTTAGAAGTTTCCTCTGAAAGAAATCTCATTATGGATAAACAGCTACTGTCACATGTTTTTCTTCATCAGTCCAACACCTGGCTGACATGTTTTGAATTTGGTTGGGTGGAGGCAAGCTTTTCTATGATTTGATAATTAAATATTAATCAAACAGTTAAAAGACTGACAAGAAAAAACAGTTCAATGTTGTGTCTGCCTGTGTTTTATTTAAAGCATAAGTATCAGCCTCCAAGATGATGCAGGGCTCTATGAAGCCAAACACACAGGCCACCAGAAGCAAAGCACACCTCTGTAGTTTCCAGAAACCAAAAAGCACAAGAAAGGTCTGCATTTCAAGACCCCCTTTTCTAGGGAGGATCCTTGACCAGAAATGATCTGCCCAGATCTCACCTGAGGAACAGGAAAGAACAGTATCCCCATTGATCAGAGGCAGGGTGGGGTCAGGGGAGAGTTTATTAAGTGAGTATCCAGGACTGTTCTAACCCCAGAAACTTCCACCAGAGAATGCATTATTAAATGGTGATTTCTGTCACTACAGGTTGTATTCACTCTCTGGGGATAAAAGAAGGAAAAAACCCCCAATTATGTTCTGTTTCTGCAATTTTGGTGCTGTAAACTCAAATGACTCCTTTGGACCAGGAATAGATTTATTTGCTCTACTAGAAAGACTTCTTCAATGCAAATAAACGAAATACCCAAAAGATTTGATGTTAAATCCAAGTAATGCTGTACAGAAGCAAGGCATCCCCTGCTCCTAATGGTACTGAGTGGTAAAATTTCCAGCCTTCACTAGTTTTGACAAAGAATTTACTTTTAGCAATAAGAGAAGGGCCCAAGGCATGAACTCTAACACACAGGCTTGCACACACACGTGCACACTGTCCGCAGGTTCTGAGATAAGTCTGTAACAATGACCTCAAGATATAACAGCAGGATGTAACAAGAAACACTGCCTGCACTGTCCTAATGCAACACGAAATTGTATTTTCTAAGGGGAAAAACCCCAAACATACATACTTGCACTTCCCAGCTCCCAAATCCCCAAATCAGATGCAGGGCTAAGGAACAAAAGGACTCCATGTGGCAAGCGAGAAACTGGAATATTTATTCACAGCATGTCTGATGCTGAGTGAATTTTGGCTAGAACATCTTTTCCAAGGATTTCTCAGCTATTGTCGGAATTTAAAGAGAAGAAAATAACCATCATTCTGTGAGAAAACTTTGCCTTCCTCCTTTTTCTAATTAACAAGGGCTCCCCGCATCTAAAGAGTACAAAGGGATGAGTATTGCTCTTGATTGTGTAAAGCTTTTGCTGCTTAATGTTTGGACACACCAAGATAAAAAAAAAGGAATTTTAACAAACCAGAAATTCTCTCGTAGACAGACTGTGAAGTACACAAGAAAACCAGCACACTGAAGCAAAGGAAAAGGAACAGGTGAAGGCAGCAGCGAGGTAACACATTCCTCTCCTTGTGTAGAGCTGAATTGAAGTGATGCTGTTCAACCTGGCACTAGAGGAGATCAGGTGAGTCTCTTGTACCTGGAGATGAATAGCAGCAGCAGTCCATTACAGAATGCTTTATTCTCCGGTGCTGTGAACCTGGGATTCAGCTGTCAAGACAGCATTAGAGAACTGCTGAAGTAGTTTTAAAGTATCTACTTCCTCCTAATGAACAGCCTTGCTGGAATACAACTTTTGTGTTTTAAGAATAAATACATATGGTTGGGTTCTTTTTTTTTTTTCTGCTGAAGCTTTCAGTATTGATCAGTGAAAGTACTGCAGGAGAAATGGTGACAGAGGGGGAAACGTGCTGCTGTCTGAGCAGCTTCTTATCTTCTCACACCCAGCAGAGGTGGAGCAACTCCCCAGCATCCTCATAAATCTCTAGCTAGTGTGAGAGAGAGTGAGAGGGAATGAGAAAGGACAGGAGGGAGGATGAGAAATAAGATTCCCAAGGTCAGTGGGTAAACCCACAGAAGTGCAGCTGAAGAAAATGGGCAAGAGTCATGCTTCTCTATCTTCATACCTTTTCAGAGAGATGATGTATGCAAAGCAGCAGTGTGTCGCTACCACTTGTTCTTCACTCAGGGTCCCCTTCATGCTCTTGTCTGCCACAATACCCATAAGAAATGAGCTGGCTAAGAAATCCAGCTCCACCCCAGCTTCTTTACTCCATCACGGCCCTCACAGAGGAACTGTTCTCTAATCAAGTCTGTGCCCATCACCCGCTGCCCAAATCCCATGAGGTTGTGTCTGCACGTCTGGGTGAAGACAGACCCGAGGACTTTCCCTACACTTGGAGATGCCCAGGCACATGCTACGTTTGACAGGATTCAAAGATGTTTTCCTGTGGATAACAAACACTCACAGTACTGACAGTAAATATCAGCAGGAGAGAGTCCCAAGAGCGTTGCCGAGGGCTGTAAGCTCTTACCCATCAGGCTATAAAATGACTTCTAATTCAAATGGGAGGGATATTGTTCCCTCAAAGAGCTAATTACGTAACAGATAAGTACTCTCCAGCTCTAAAATCTTCCTCCCTAGCTTTTTTTTTTTTTTTTTTTAAAAAAATATGCTGCTGTCAGGGAATAAGTAGGCTACTGGGTCAGGCGGATCCAGAGTCTGCTCCACAGGTAGGTTCTCCAGAAGACCACAGCATTACCAAACCCAGGGGGCAAGTCTCTTACGTTCTGACAAGTTTTCTACATCCCTAGAGATTTCACATTTCCAGCCGATCACCTCACCACAGACTATGTCACTACACCCATCACAGAACCTGACATTTTGTGGGATAACATTTCCTTTAAACATAACACTGATAATACGGCAAACAAGATTTTCCTGTCACTGACTAGTGAGAGGAATGAATACAGCTCCACAGTCTGAGCTGCTATGCTATTGTAAATTCATTAGTTATACCTCATTTGGACCACTGCGAAGTAATTACGTGAAACCTCTCACACAGTACTTTAAACCCTTTAAATATTCTTTACAACCAAGCAGCAAGAGCAATTCCACAAAGGTAATTTTCATAAATATCATTGTAAACTATATGAGGGACTGCTCTAATTACCTTTTGCAAGCTGGTGTGAGAAATGTCTTGCCACCACTATTTGTAAGCCTCTAAATGACCTGGCACAAAGTTACTTGAAAGAACAAATTAATTTTCAATTCAGATGTCCATTCATAGACCAGTAGGTCAAACACTAATAAATGTGTTTGTTCTAACTCATAATACAGCAGGCCCAATTCTGGAGTGTGTTGTACTCACACTGGCACAAACAGGGACTAATTCCCTGCAATTACTGGGGCTAGATCAGCACAAACAAATCTAAATGAAACAAAGAAAATCTCTTTTTTCTTTTAGTGTCTCTGATTTCTATAAGAGTTTTATAATGGATGAAAAAAGACTCACCTAACAAGTCAAAAGATCGAACAAATTCCCATTCCTACTGCAGCAAACATGGTGGCCATCACCAGCTTTGGAAAGACCAAAAGGAACAAGACAGACACAACACACCCAGACAGTATTCACAACAGACAGGACCAGCAAGGATGGCAGGAAGAGCCAACCTTTCCCAATTACTAGATGAGAATGGAGACAGAGCAGGGCCGAGGTATTACATTTTACCAGGTGCCTTTACAAGAGGAGACTCAGGGGTGCAGAAATGAGAGCAAAAGCTCCCTAGCACCTCTGAACGGTGCTAGGGAATAATAGAAAGTAGATTGTGTGGGTCATCTCCTCCTACCTTAAATTAATGGCATATCTGCATGGCACAGTGCCAGATGCCCTGGAAGTGCCCCTCACTAATCCTGCCTGATCTCCTCCCAGAGAGAGGGCAGAGACACTTCCATGTCTTGCTGAAGTAGAGACAGCCCTGGCTGTCATTCATACCACATCTCCTCTTTGGCGCAAGGAGGTGTGAAAGGTCAAAATATTGCAGTTGCAGCTTCATGTTAACCATTCATTCACCTGAAGACTGAGTGCTTGCAGCAAAACATTGTTTTGCATTCCACGTTTGCAAGTGTCAGGGCAAGAAAATACTGCTTGCGAGCTACTTTGGAGCTGCTCTCGCTTTAAAACCCAAGTGGCTGTCAGGGCATCCCAGTTATCTTCCTTGCTTGCTGATGGAGAACAGGACTGACCCCGTGAAGACGACCACTTAGAAACACCAAGCATTTTAAATGGGTTTCCCCACGCCCTCAAGAGTTGCCACATCTGAACAACTGTAACTTGAGTTCTTGCACCGTCCCGCATGTTTTCACTTGGCTGCCGAGATATCCCAGAGCCTATTTCTGAAGCTCCGCTTTCTGCAGGCCAACTGCGGATGCGTAAAAAGCTTTTCCCCACTCTCAGCCCAGGGCGAGGGCAGAAGACAGTGATGGCCAGGCCTGAATTCAGGAGCAACACACACTTCCCTTCCTGAACAGTCCCTAGGGAAGGATAAAGCTCTTTTCACTTTCACAGTCCTCCCTTTTACAAGAGAGAGGCTTCTGATCTCTAGCGTAACGTTTTAATTCATGGCAACACCGAACTCAGCAGCAGACAGACTGATGGACTCACTCAAGGCAGACAGCGCTCTAGGTAGTTGTTTAGGAACTTGTTTGTTTGCTTGATGGTATGTTTTAAAGAGAGAAACTCATCAAGTAAGAGGTGATAAAGACAGGAAAATGAAGAGGATGAGCTAGATTAAAATTGAAATGAAACAGAATCCAACTAAATTAAATAGTTCCACCTATTTTGTCACCACACCTGTCCTGCAGCTGGTAGCACTGAGCATCCCCTACTGAAGGTGGGTTTAAAGGTCACAGCAAGATCAGGAATGAGTGGGAACCACACTGTGCAGTATTTATACATACATACATACAGTAAGAGAGAGGGAGATATATGTTGATGATGTCCTAGTGAGAAACAATCTAGTGTTAAGGGACTATCCACAGGAGAGTTAAGTGGAAGCCTGTGACTGCTGGAGACAGAGACCTGTTGCTAAGACCTCAGCCTCCTACAGTTTCCACAGGACCTCATACAGCAAACACAATGGATCCCATGCCAAGATACTGTGATCCCACAACTTTTCCTTTGAAGGTAGGTAATTCTGAGTTATAACAGACCCCCCCCAACCCCCACATTTGCTGTAGAGGCTCCATCCAACTTACAAAAATATCCTCTGGTAAGTGTTGCGTATTTACTGAATCTTATTCGTATCATACCTTCTACAAAAATACATTACCAGAAAGCGCTCTTCCGCAGAGAAGCTAGAAAATCAGGGATGAGCACGAACCTGTGGGGATCATCGGGGTCACAGTTTGGTAGAAAGTTAGTGACAGCTTCTGCCACTTCTTCATTTAACAGCACATCCCAGAGTCCATCAGTAGCTAGGATCAGAACGTCATCTGGCCCATGCTCATACTGCAGGAGGTCATAGACTCTCACCTAAAACAAAAAAAACCCCAAGAGACATCTGTGAAGGAGGAGACTGTCAGACCTGTTTGTGACACGTTGCTGTGTTTGGCTGTGAGTTAGCAGGTTCAGCCAGGGGGAAAGCTGAAATACCTCTCCCGCAGCACTGCTGGGGTCTGTCTCCAATCTAGCCCTCGAGATGGCAACCCTTCCTGCCCCGGCTCAGCGTGGCTCAAGTGCTGACCCCAGCTGGGATGGATGCAAGCGTTCCAAAGCCAGGCTGTAAAGCACCATGCCACCCGCTGCCAGCAGCGCTCAAAGCCTCCCCCGCCCGGCAGCCTATCATTGGCAGGACTAGTCATATGGAAGCTGAATAATTTATTTGATGAATTTTTGATATTTTCTAATAAAATATTCACAAATAATTGTTTTCACTATTTGTCCAGATCCATTTAACTCTGCCAGATAAATTGCACATGTTCAGAAATGCCTGTGTCGCAGAAGGCATCGCATTTACTTTTCTAGACCTGAGGCAGCTGCTGCACTCAAGAATTATGCCCGAGCAAGTGAGTAGTTCCACAAAACAGAGAAAAACTGTTTACTTGCTCAGTTAAGTGTTATCTGTAAGGAGTTCAGTAGGTAGAGACTGATTCAAGATCTGCACAAAAGTGAACCCCCAAGCTTATCCACATTAGTAAAATGCCCACTGGCTTCACCTTCTGCAGCCACAGTCAGGCTGACCGCTGCTGCTGGCACCTCCATAACACCCTGCCTTTAAAACAACTTCCATCATCCTCTTCCCGGCGAGGCTGGGGGAAGCCGGGAGCGGAGCGGGCAGACATGGGTTGGGCCCAGAAGGCTGTCAGCTGAGCCAGAATATGAGGAGAGGTCATGGCAAGTGTTTTAAACCGAGCCTGTAGTTGGGTGTAACTCTCCTTCCAGCACATACTGTATATTCCAGCTGACAAACCACCTGCAATTTCCACATTGCAATCAGGAGCTGTTAGGAAGCACTCACAGAGCACTTTAATTACCACAGCAAGAACCACAGTTTGAAAGAAGTGTGACAACCTTGGCAAGACAGACAGGAAGAAACAGTCATCTGCACTGAAGTTTGGAAACGGTGCATCTTGTCACGCACCCTGCTCCAGCCTCGGGTTCCACTAACAGCAGCGGTAGTTGGGAAATTTTTCGGAACAAGCAGTTGGCATAACTAGAAAATATGAGCTGTTTTATTCTCCCTCCTGATGCATTCTCCCCTTAGGAGCCATGGAGCAGGCAATGCACATAAAATGCCTGGACCTTTTAACGTAATTATGGTTTTATGGGACTGCAACCAGTACCAGAGGAAAAAAAAAATCACCTAGACCTGACTGCTAATCCATACTTGCTCGCCTTTCACTCAAAAGCACAAGAAGGTCATTTGTAAAATGTAACCTTCACTTCATTATCTAAGGTAGCAGCTGAATAAGGACTTTGGAGAGGATTAAAGTCAAGGCAAGATACTCTCTCTTCATTAGAGCATATCTCCTTATTCAGATTGAGTGGGAATACTGTTACAGAAAAGATCCCTACATGCAGCACAGCTCTCCTCTCAAGCCCACTGCACAGAAACCAGTAGCTGTCATAGTCCCCATTCCCCAAAATTTAGTTCAGCCTATAACAGCCCAGGGTTTCAACTCAGAAATCACTGGGGTGTGGGGGGTAAGTTGGCCAACACAGCCATCAATAAGCACCACGTGTTCTGGTCAGATCTCTTGGGTATGGGCAAATATTTGAGAAAGCATCGGGGTTAATGGTCAGGGATGCACTCAGCAGCAAGCCCCTCATACATAATAACCAAGCTTTGAACGTCAGCACTAGGAAAAATACATCTACCATGGCTCTCCCACCCATGCAAAGTACACATTACACCACAAGAGCCTTTTTTGCAGGAAACCAAGACCATGCATCATTGATTTGAATCCTCCTGACATGAACAATCTTGTCTGACTTGGGAGCGACACTGGGGCAGGTAAGAAACTTGTCAAAGCTACCTGCAGCCAATCCACAGGTCAAAAGGTCCAAAGCACAATGCTAGAGCAACACGCAAGAACAGATCATTTTACCAAGAACATGTTTAGTTTTTGGGGAAAAGAAAAAAAATGCAATCACTGATTTTACGGGTAATCTGGGAACAAGGTAGTCCTAAAAGCAAAAGATTTGTGAACTGAGCACCTCCAGAAAGGATTGCAATTGAGAAAGAACTAGATGTCAGAAGAGGTGCAGAGAAGGGCAGCGGGGTGAGCAATAAGGGATGCTAGGCTGGCACCCAGGCTAAGGAAAGAGAGTGCCTAGGTTACAGGAGGCAAGCTTGGGGCAACTTCAGGTTAAGATTCATGTATAAAAGGACCAGTTGGACACGCAACAAATTGTTCACTGAAACACAGCTTTGTCTGTCTTCCAGTTACCACAGCAGCAACACATTAGCACAGCCATGTCCACATAATACTTAATATTTTCTTAAGCTCTTTCTTCCTGTCTTTCCTCAGATTTCTAAAATACAGCTGTAGGTGCCCCCAGTACACTGCTGACAAAAATGAGTTAATTTAGAGCTGGCCAGTCTATTGTAGGTTCAGGTTATGCTCCCGGACCACCTTGGCCAAGCAAGACTATGCCAGAGTTTCAGAACGACAAGCAGAGATCCAGGGAGTTACTTAAGTGCCTGCAACAGCAAGCAACCCCGCAGACCTGTAAATCTTATGTGACCGAAAGCAGCTCATTGCCTCCAATGGAAGTTACTACTTTTAAAAAATTTTTTTTAATTCCAGAGCCAACTTACCTAATGACTGCCTCCTTTCCATATCTGTATTTCAGGAAACTAAACAACAGCAAGGTTTAAGTGATGTTCTGTCTGCAACAGAAGTTTGCACGAAGCTGCGAGCACTGCGGAACAGTGTCACGTAGCCCTGCTAGTGCAGATGACGGCTGGCCAAACACCGGCCGGCAGCACAGAGGTTTCCTTAACTGGTGCTGCACCCTTGACAAATTTCCTAGCAATTTCACCCAGAATCTTCAGACTTTCCCTCATGACTCGTTGCGTCTGCAGCCAGACATCAATCCTGATAGTGCTCCACAGAACTCATGGGCTCTGCCCCAAATGTGTTGGGCTACCTGTCCTCTGTCCTCTGCCTCCCGTGCCACCCCGAGAGCCTTGCCACCAACACCCCCCAGCTTCCCGGCCCCTTCCGTGCTGCGCCGGCAAACTTCCTCACTCTTAACACCTCTCTGGAGCATCAGGCATCCCTCGAAGGAGCCTAGTTTGGTCACCATACTTCTACCATCCACTGATGCCTTAACTTGACTTGGAGCAGCTGATCTGTTAACTAGCTAAACTTGCCTTTAGTAACCAGAAAATGTAAAAGGCCAACGATAAGGAAGCAGCACCACCTTGGTAGCACAAACATCCAAGACAGTAAGAGTTGGGTTATGCTACATTTTATCCTGACTGGTACTTACAGATCTCTGCTGATAGGTAACAGCAGATAACACACCGCTAGAGCCCATAGTCACACATGACATCTTTCTGAACATGTGTTATGCAGTTTGTCAGATAACACCTTTCTTCAATCCTGATATTTGTTCCTCATATTGCTCACCTACATGCAGTCAAGAGCGCTGAGAAAAATGCTCTGAGCAAGCAACGAACAAACAGGTGGGCTGGTTTTATATTTACATTTCAAACAGATCTACCCACCGGACAAAACCTGCGTTTGGCTGCCAAAAAGGACCACAGCAGCTCTGCGAAGGCGCTGCAGCTTGTTTGCCAGGTTTGTTTTTAAGAGGCAGCCAACGTGAGTCCCTGCGGCTTGAAAACCGCTCACAACAGAGTGACATGCGAGCCTGCAGCCACCTGAGGTGCTCCTCAGCAGCCGGCCCCAGGGGAATTCGAGCCAAACAACAGCCCGCATTCACTCGCCTGCACTGTTGATCAACTCGGCTACTTCAATAAATTAAGCCCTTTCTTAATTGTATTGTCCCTTTTTATGCGCAATGTTATCCAGTGCAGCTTCGCTGGCAAACGATGAGATCTTTCAATACCACCCTCCAAGTAATTTATATGTAAATAATAAAAAACGGGTCCCAACACTGCTCCCTGCAGCACTCACCAATTAATCTCCTTTTAGCTTTTTACTGCCACCCTTTGTTTCCTGCCCTTTAGCCAATTTCCAGGAGGCTGTGCCAACTTTCCACTTAGTCTATAGCTTCATATCTTTTATATTAATAACCTGTGATGCAGAACAGCTTCTCAAACATTTTCTGAGAAGTCAAAGTGCTCATGCAAGACCATCTACTGCATTTTTCTTTTTTTTTAATTCTCTGGTAGACATAACCCTGAAGGACTTCAAGCTACAAGCATGATGTTTGCTTCTTGAAACCACCTTGACTCCCTTTGATCAAACAGTACTTCTCTAAGTATTTGCCTCGCTTGTTCCTTTAAACGCTGTAATTCATAAAGATTTCTCCAGAAGGCAGATATGAAGGTAAAATGGTCTCCTCTGACATATTTGTGGAGTTGTCAGAAAGATTTTACTAACGTAATGGAAGGGGAAAAACTCTCATTCATTACCTTCTTATCATTTGCTGTGGTGGCTGGCTTCAGGTTCATCACTGGCAAGGGCCAAATGCTTCTGTCAGAGCCACACCTCTCCCACCAAATGGCTGAGCTGCCGTTCAAAAAATCTCAGGATGAAATTCTGCTTTTCAGCTGCAATAAGGTGGATCTTGCTGAGCTTTAAAAAGCAGAATTTCCTGCTGAAAGCTTTCAAATGAACTGTTCCATTATGAAAAATAAATATTTAATTCCATGCCAGAGAGCCTCAGCCATGGCTTGCCTGCTTTGTGCTACTCCAGTTCATTATAAAAGGCTCAATTCTCTAGAGCTCACCAACCTGCAGAAGTCCTCCAAATCTGGTCTCGTAACAGCTGAGCCACTGAATCCTGATTACATTTGTCAGTCTTGGCTACATGACTTCTCCTCCCATAGCCTGGCACTCTATCAAAGTATCATTTCACACCACCCTCAAATTACTTTTATATGCCTATTTCTGGATGTAGTCTCAGGGATGCTTAGCTTTCCTTCAGCTAAATTTTAGTGGACATGGCATACCAGAGCTTTGTCATGATGGAAGTAAAACGTTCTGAAAACTCACCCCATTGCCCCCTAACTTGGGAAAGAACACTGTAATTACAGCACAGAAACAGAAGCCAGAGGACTTGGATCCTCCCTCTGTCACGACTCACTGTGCGCCTTCATTTCCTGTGCCTTCCCTTTTCCCGGTCTGGAAAGCAGACATTGTGCTTCCCTACCTCTATATAAACAATTTGAAATCCAATGCTGCACAAGGGCCAAATATGACTGCTGCTTGACGCCACTGTCTTTACTTCCAAGTGCCAAGCTTCCCAGATGGCAGCATAAAGACGTTTCTTAATGCCCGTTTCTGTGCAAGGTGCACTGTCCACTGTCCTCATATGGACAGAACAAGTCAGGGGAAAAACATGAAGGGGTAAAGCACTGGGGCTCTCTCTGGGAAGAGAAGGAAGAGATGATTAAGAGAAGGAGGTGCAATGGAAAGCAAGTTGGAGCATATGTTAGTTCCTAATAAAATTCAGAGCTTTTTTTGCCAGTATCTCTAAATTGAGGTGTCTAGTGCTCTGTCTTTCCTCCTCCTGCCCTCGTACATTTCTGCTGAATTTAGCCGTGAAGGGAATGTGGAAACAAAGCCAATTTTGCTTCCCTTTTGCGAAGCAGTTAAGAGATCCTGAAACGTGGATAGCATATGAACTGGATGTCATATTCCAGAATTTGAACACGTACAGACACTCCACACAAATCAGAAAAGCCCATGAGAAGCTTTGGTTTATACACACAAATACTGCAGCAGCAATTGGCAGAGATGATACTGCTGAGATACTGTGCTGCAGCCATTACATACCCCAGAAACACTGGGTCTCAGCATGCCAGAAAGAAAAATAAATAGGTAGAATTGCATCATTTCACTGGCACTAAACAAATCCATCACAGTGATGAGGGCAGAGCTGTTGCCTGCCTGGCTAAAGAGAACAGCAGCAGGTCCCAAGTGAGGGATACCACGCATTTAAAGGGGGGAGAGGGAAGGTACTGGATTGGCAGCAAGGAAATGTGAAGAAGGGGCTGTCTGTAGATCTCCTCCTTTTCTTCAGGGCCAGAATCTCTCAGCACTTTTAAATTTTTTATTTTTAAAGTCTCAAAGATGTTTTAAGCGAGGTTAATTTAATAATTTGGTTCGTTCCTAGCAGTATTACGTCATTTGTGTATTTTCATTCTCTTGCACTGCTACAGCAACCAATAAATTCAAGGTCAAATACTGGGTATGGTTGTCCAGCAAGCCAGTTGACAGTGGACGGCTCTCAGCATTTGGGCCATGGAAGCAAAGCCTCCTCTTTTTGTGCTGTCATTGGATGGTTTGCCCTTGCTTAATATTTTATGAAAAATATGTGTCATCTGTTCCTTGATGTAGGAACAGGAATGCAGTTACAGAGGAAAAAAAAAGCAAGGTTCGCATATTTCTTGTTAACAAATACATTCAAATCCCTTTGGAAGGCTCGATATCCTTCACCACAATGTCTCTGGTGGTGAAAAACTGGAACTGTTTGTGGCGAGGCAAGTCAAAATGATGGAGGCATTTAAAACTACCCCTAACACAAATACTGCACAATCCCCTCGTTATGCCATCATTTGGGAATGCACGCTGCCATTCCTGCCATTATTTGGTGTTTGCACAAAACCATCACAAAGAATTAAGAACTGGAGATGAAGGGGCAGACAGATGGAAGTATAAAGCACTCTCTTCCAATCACTCATGGCATTTTCTTGCTGAAGAGTCGATCTGGTATCTTCTGTGTAATGTGGGATACTATGCTTATCGTGGAAGACATCCAGTGCTCCCTTCTGGAGAACACAGACTTACATCAGCTTCTGTGAAGGCAGCATGATCTAGGCCTCACGGGGAGCTGGAGGACAAGAAGGTAGGGAGAGATGGGTGCCTGTCACACTGAATGGTGAGGCTACGGGGTAACCATAGACCGGGGCGTGAGAGTGAGTGCTCTGCCAGGGATCTGGAGCAACCAGAGGCAGAGCATACAGCTGGGGAACTTACAACATTCCTACTATGTGGATGTTACTAACATGCTGCACCTTTGGGAAGGGCAGCATGTTACCTGGATTGGACCACAATCAGAATGGACAATTTGGGAAGAACAAATAAGCACACTAAGTATATTTGTTTCTCTCCCACAAATCAGATAGTTGAACCTTGGCTGTTTTACCTCAGGAGATGAGGACAGGAAAGGTTTGATGTATATATTGGAGTCATGCACTTTCAGGTCATGGTCTCCCAGTCCTCGAGTCACTCCAATTGTTGCCATAACTCGAGCCTGGAAATAAAGAAAAGTGATGGGATTACTTGCATTGTGTCAATACGGAATGAGATAACGTTCGTACCCTGTAACTACTACAGTTAGGGATGAATTCCCTTTTTTCTCCCAGAAACACTAGATTTAACACAGCTAATCAACTTCCAAGCTTTTCATACTCACGCCATCTCCATTTCTCTCATTATTCCAAGCTTTGTATTCGTTCACATCCCAGTCTGTGCACACCCATCTTAGACTGCGGCCATCTGTAAGGGACTGGGACTATGGAAACCCAACCCAGTTGCCTCACTGTCCCACGCCCGTCTATGAGACCATTCCTTCAGCAAATTATACTGTTAGTAAACAGGTTTTATAAAAAGGATGTGGAGCCTGATTACTCACCTAAGAAACCTGCAGCCTCTTCCTATTAACGTACTGCCATATATTCCCTCCACCAATGAAAAGTGCCAAAGGCCACCTTAAATTGCTGAACACACAGGTGACGGTGGCACTGACCACAGTGCTCTCCTCTGTGGAGAGCCAGTCCAGGGCAGGTCTCCTGTTACCTCAGATCTACCACTTCCTTCCCCAAGCACCTTGCTCTGTGACATGAGCTGTTTCCCAAGAGGTGCTGGGCTCTTCTTCATTAATGCTTCTTCAAAGACTGACCAGGCAGACTGCCTCATGGGGAACCTCGCTCTCTACATATCACTTCCCACAAACTCTAGTTTAGCCGCAGCAGCTTCTCAACAAGAGAGCTCACAGCATCAATAACAGCAAGCAACTGACTCAAAATTATTTTGCCTCACTAACGCCTGGCTCCATAAGGCACTAAGAAAGTAAATTAAGATGTGCATGAAATGTTTTGCAAATAATTATAAACCTAACCAAATTCAGAGATAAGCTGCAGGTCTGAACCTTCAAAACTTGGACTAATTTTGAAGAGTGTGTATTTTTGCATTGAGATAAGAACCTAATGCAGCAGGGAAGCACTATTTAGAAACACAGCGAGCATACCAGTATTGGCAAACTGACACCACTGCGTCCTTATATTGATCCTATTGCTGCATCCAGCTAAGCTTGCTGGGATCAGCACTAACGATCTCACTGTTCTTAATCACAGAGCTGGAAACAAAGTACACCCAAATGGAACGGTTTGTTTCTCTCTTTCAAGAAAAACTATCAGCATTCACACATCGGAAAAATGCAACAGTGAGTTCACATACGCTAGCTGAAGAAGATACGGTAAGGTGTGTTATGCTTCCCAAATCCTGCCCTGATCCCTCCCCTTCCTAAATTAGGGGTTTGCATCTCAGAGCACTCTGAAATGTTATTAAATATCCTCCTGCTTTGTTTTCAGCAAACATGAGGTATTTTTCTGCCTTCATCCAGCCTAGTTATATTTTACAATGAAACCAGGAACATTTTAAGTCAATTATTTAAGACTGTCTCATTGTAGCGTACTTACATTGAAAGAAAAACAAAAGCAAACTGAACAGCAAACGACTGTGTTTGCTATAAAAATGCTTTTTAGTATGTTGAGCTCCCCCTGCCACCCCCCAGACATAAGACTGATTTATGACAGAACCAAGATATTCTTTCAAGCTGTCAAAACGATAAAATAAAGAGATACTGAGTGGAAAACACTGGACTGCCACAGGCTAAATTGAGTGGTAAACAGCACAGAATTCCTTCTTCCTTTAGTCTGAGGAAAGCAAACATGCCCACCTTCTTGCCTTCTCCGTATATAAGGGGAAACTTCAAGTCATCTTCCTCAATGGTTTTGTATGCCCTGTGGGGGGAGGACAAACAACACTTATAAAGCTTGCACTCAATTAGTGACCCAGTGCCCTGAAACAAGCAGCTGTGATTAAAAAAAAAAAAAAAAAAAAAAAAAAAANCTAGGGACTCTGTCTTTGAACCAAGATGTAAATTTCTTTTTTTTGTGGAAAGATTTTCCCTAAAGAACCCTAACAAATTATCCATTTCACCAAAAGGAAAAGTGAACACGAGGAAACATCGAACATGCCAAGCTGCTCCTATTGCTTGCAAGGAAAAAGAGGAATTACATCCTAATCAGGTAGGATATCATTGGCCATGGCAGCTGCTATACTGTAATACAGTGCCATAAAAAACCCCAACTAACCAAAAAAAAAAAACCAAAACCAAACCCACCAAGAAGCTAACCAATGACTAGACTCACACTGTTAACGTGAAATGGTGAGCAACAACAGGGTGTGTACATAGCCGACGTGTGAAACAGCTCTCTGATCCTGTTCTCACCTTTCAGGACCGCTTAAACTAAGACAAGTTTCATGTGCTGAAGAGTCTTAGAAAGATATTTAGTGCTCATTTGACCTTGACTGCAACAGTCAAGGTTGTCAGAGATTTCACGTTTCACAGCAGTTTTCCCATGGCCAAGAGAAGTAAATGCTCATGCTCTGATTCTGTTTACCGCATGCCTGCGTACTCTACCTTTTACACATCCAGCTGTTGACACTGATGAGGTGAGAAGGTGAGCAATTTTGCCAGTGAGAAATAAATAATAATAAAAAAAAATAGATGGCTGTCATTCTCATAAGCTGTAGAGTCCCGTGGTTTGTATAACACATGACCAAGCCAAGGTGCTGGGGAGCCTCTTTGGTTAAAGTATACCACCCCAGAGGAACATGCTTCCCTTCATACCACAAAGTTGTCCCTCCCCAGCCTTTCCCTGCATGTTGTCCTTTCCTGCCGGCCCACCGCTGCCCAAAGTCCTCAAGGTGATATCAAAATCATCCCCTGAGTGCACAAGTCAGCGCTCCCCACCAAAGTGGAAGGGACAAGCGGAAGAAGGGAAGGTGCCGTGGCAGGTCCCCCCCCCCCACTGCTGAGTGGCTCTCCAGCCGGGCTGGCTGCTTGAGCTCCAGGGAGTCGCATTCGATCATGTTTAAGCAACGTTAAGGCTGTGACACAAACCAGCAGGAAATTAAAAATTAAGGGTGAAATCCTATATTGTAATCAAACTGCCCCCTGCTTTGCTGAAATATGGCATAGACCTGGGATCAATAAATGGTGCTGTATTACACAGCTATACATGCTGCATTACCTAGGCAAGCCTCAGACTTAAAGAGAATAGCATAGACATTTAAGACCCACCTTTACATTTCCCAGTAATCACAGGTAGGGCCCATATTAGGGTTAGGGGAGGGGTAGAAAAAAGAAAAAGCAACCAAAACACAAAGAAGAAACTAGTAGAGGACTCTGCTTCCATCCTACAAAACATTAGTAGGTATGAAATCCCAAAAGAGAACATAGTGAGTGCTTCATGGGACACCACGTAGTCAAGAATATCTTGGGTATATAACCATGCTACTTGGGCATCTCTATAAGAGACAACACAGTGAAGGTATTTAAATGGCATTTTGTATTGAGGAGGGCAAACAGATTAGCTCTTAAGCCAAACAAAAAGGCACAAATCACTACAAGTAGCCAGCATGATAATACTTCCCTGATATTTAAATCCTGGAATAGCATTTTGTTGGGAAGGATGAGTCAGTCATGGACTTTGCTCTTATTCCTTTCTTTATTTCCACCAGGGAATAGCTAACATCTCTGCCTTACTCACCAACTTGGATATCCAGATTTGAACGTGGAGGAAGAATTTTACCATCCCTGACTGCTCATGAACATGTCCCAAAGCTTCCAGCTGGACCTACAGTGCTGGGAGCCCTGGCAAAACCTCCTTGAGGAGGAGTCTGAACTCTTTCCTATTCCTTGCATAGAGCCAGCTGTGCTCTGACACCAAGAAAAAGGGTATCAGCTGAGTCCATATCGGGCATCAGAGTCAAATGACTAATCAAACTGCAAGCCCGACAAGACAACCATTCCTACCGGATTTTCAAGTTGTTGTACATATTTGTTACAAATAGCAAACAAGACTAAGTTGACATGACTTAACTATTTACAACTCCCTTTTTTAAAGGAAAAACCAAACCCATTCTTTACCCACAAACTATATTATCTGCAAGATAACTACAAATATTTAAGACCAAAGCCCCCACTTCACACCGTCCTGTAAGTAGCCAAAAAACAGATCAAGTTTTCTTCCCTCTCTCCTCTCCTTCCTTATATTCTCCTGCATAGCACCTCACACTGACTGCACTTTAGGAAGAAGGAAAAAAAGAAGGGGTGAAAAAGGCATCATGTCCTTCAAAAGAATGGTCCCCACTGCCAAGTCCAGCATCTTTTATGGAACCACCATACGGACCATCATCCCTAGGGCCTTCAAATATTACACAACAGTGCAAGGTTGCTGGAAGAGGCCATGTTGCAAGGGCTGAAGCTAACGTGTTTCATCAGCTGATTAGTAAGGGCAGCTGGCTAGCCTATGACCTCTGAAGCTATGCAACCAAGTGAGGGAGGCCCAGAGGGCTACAGTGATTTGTTTTGTGGTTTCTCACAGCAAATTACCTCTTGGGCTCAGAACTTGGGTGTCAAGACTCATCTCAAACATGCTTTTTTGTTGATGTTGCTATTGCCTGAAAAATTATCAGTGCTTGAAAAACAATGCTCAGAACTGCAACCACAGCAGTGGAGCTGGCACAGACACACTGAAAAGCAACCTGAGACACTCTAGAAAAGTACCTATGTCCTGCATTACTAGCGAAACAGAATTAATAATATATGAGTGTGTGGTTTGCTGCAAGAGAACGATGAAGGACAGCTTTTCAGCTAGCAGCTCGGCAACTGCACTGGGGAGAAGGAAGGAAGGAAGGAAGCTATGAAGTTCATTTTGATTTATGCCCTGTGAAACCTCCTGTATTTTGTACGTGTGTTTATTTCACACAGGCTACAACCTTCTGGACTATTTCACTTGATTTTATGTAATAAAGTTGCATTTATACCTTCCTGTGCTGTTTAGAGTGTGCTGTATATAAAGATATAATATGGCAGTAGGTATATCAAACACAGACATACGGAGAACCTGAGGGTGTTGTTTGGCTTTTTTAGTGCCAACATGGCCTTATTCAGCCATCTACATAATTCAGCCTAGCTCACTGATTTAACAAACACAAACACAGGGTTGCAACCCTCCACTCTCCCCATCTTCCTCATCTGCATCCCAGGAGGTCTCAGTGACCACCAGGGCATGAGAAGACAGGTTATAAAGACAAGGCTATGGTATTGCTTGCTGCTCTGAATGAGCCTAAATCCTGTCAAGTGCTTCTGCCACGTAAACCTCTACTTTTCCAAATGGAAAAACAGGGGGGCGGAGGGAGGAGTAGAAAAGGCGAGCTTGTGCCCAGCTAGATCTAGCTGCATTTTTTTCAGTTAACTTCGTTTCTTCTTTTAATTTCAAAAGAATTATGAAATGCTACTGCTGTCCAAAAATACTGAACTAGGGCTTGACATATGTACCACCCACAAAGTTACATTTGGACTCAGGATCAACATTTTGGAAAACCAGGCCAAATCGCACCGGGAGCCAAAAGAGATGTCAGAACGAAAGAACTAGGACTGACATGATGTTACTCATATGCTAACTGGAATCTGCTCTAAATACATGGTGAAATAATCACCAGAAGCTGCTAAATGCACAAGACAATCTATGGAAGACATTTCCTACAGTGCTGAGGTCATTAGCAGTGCTTTAGGCACTCTTTAAATACAAGATTACCAAAGTTACCTGCATATTGCTGGGTCAGAACTTGAAAAACTGGTCAACTCCCAAATGCAGATTTCAGAGCCAAAATACTAGATAATTTCTTACATGTGTTACGCATTCTCCTTGCATTTAATTTGTTCTTAGAACTGGCCTTGTGAAAGCACAGGCAAATTCACGTAAGAGTAGTTGTTGATGACCAAAAAAAAGCCACCCACTTTTTTTTTTTTTTTTTTTTTTTTTAAACAGCAAACTGTGTAAGGTTACTGGTCATGAAAAGTATTACGTTGGCATCCCCAGGCACAACAGATGGTGGTGAAAACACAATCTACCCTGACCTAGAAGGCTCAGTTCTGTGAACGACAGGGGAATCCAAACTCCATGCTCTGCTTTTCCATAGCACTTAGCTTTATAAAGTTTGTCTGTATTTCACATCTCTGCTAGTGACACCTGATAGTAAACTGAGAATTAAACCTGAGGAAGAGCAAAAAAGAATCATCATCAAAGGGCTTTAGCTTGAAGCATAGAGCAAAACCCACTTGTGGCAAGCAAGCAAGAAAAAGCACTATGGCTTCAGAAATGTCCTAGTTCATACTGAGTACAAGGATGAAGGCTCTCCTTTGAGACAGGTTTGTGGATGCAGTGTATTTCTAGAACTGCTTTGCTACCACTCTGTAAAAAAACCCAAACTCAGAACCACCTCCAAACATCCCCCACCCCCCAAAAAACACCCCCACAACAAAACCACCCCAGCTAACCAACCAACATCCTGTCCCCCAAGCTCAACTTTCCTTGGCCATACCAATAGAAAAACGGATTTTAATCCTTAAGCAACACAAAACATGATAAGAAACTGTTTTCTTCCCCTCCCCCACAAGGAATCAGTGGATATGAGCTATCCCTTTGGATAACAGAGCTTAAATCACCAACCCAAAAGGAACTGTTTATCTGTACTGTCTATTGAACTACAGGCATTATACCAGTATAAATGTGTGCTTACTACCAAGGAGAAAAAAATGTGTAGCACAGGTTAGGCACAGAGCCACTGAAAATCATGCAATTTATGGCTGGATCCAGCCATAATTTTTTAAAAATATCCTTATACATATGTGCTTCTGCAGAGTCAGGATCTCTAAATCCAGACAGCACTGTCTGATACCAAGTACCCTCTAGGTAGGTTAGCTTTAATGTTCCAGTGCCTCAGTATCTTTCCCCTATTACTCATCTGACATACAGTTTAATGAGGCAAAACTACAATAAACAAAGATAATAAAAGCACACAAACTATAGTAATGTTTGTTAAGAGAAAAGATGATGGCAAACCCAAATGGATTAAAGTCGACAGATGCACGTGCGCATATGCACAAAACAGTTTTTAGGGAAATATCTACTCTAAACCAAGACACTCTCATAGGATTTCTTTCACGTAAGGAGGAAAACATACAAGTTTTAAAACATGTGTTTTTCCCAGAAAATTCAGAAACTCCTTCTTCTGAACCTGAAACTATACTGATTTGTAACTGTCAAATCAGGCTGGCAGGTAAGCTCTGGACCTCCAGGGAGGACTGCACACCACAGTGAAGGCTAAGACAGAGCCTCGACTTTGTCTGGAGATTACATGTCTCCCAGTACCACATACTCCTGTGGAAGAAATTCTTGTAAGCAAAACAAACTCCATCCATCTTGGCCAGCCCATTTTAAAGATTCAAGCACTGGCATCTTCTCTCAGGCACTTCCTGGAGCATGGCTGATTTTTT
Source organism: Balaeniceps rex (assembly GCA_013401315.1). Taxonomy (NCBI): domain Eukaryota; kingdom Metazoa; phylum Chordata; class Aves; order Pelecaniformes; family Balaenicipitidae; genus Balaeniceps; species Balaeniceps rex. Next base: position 62,634 of record VYZW01036090.1, read on the forward strand.
TAGTCATTTACCTCTACTGAAGCATTAAAAGACAGAGGTAGAAGAAAAGTCATGGAGAAGGTGGCCAAGTACCTAGAGAGGTCCTTTCCCCAAAAAAATGTGAAAATCAGGGAAGAAAAAAAATTAACTGAGGGTATTTATAAGCACCCCCCTCCCCTTGCTGCTTTTGTGCTCAGGAGGCTGGGAGGGACAGAGCAAGTGTACTCGCTACTTGCAGCTTCCACCACCCACGAGCGACTGAAACTGCGTGCAGACATTGCAGCTGCACATCAAGTGGATCCATGTTCTGCAACGGTCTCACCAGGCCAAGGTTTTTTTTTCCAACAAATTTGCTGTCTTGAACATTTCTAAAATTTTAGTTCATCTTTTCTACTTTCAAAAGACTAACAGGAAGGTTTGTCAGCAATTTACTCTGGAGTTAGAGGGGTAGGGGAGGTGGGCTGTTAGCACCCTATGGTCTTAATGCACTGCAATGGATGGAAGAACCGTTTGTAAATTCACATTTTGCTGTACTTCCTGTTAAAAGGATGTGGTGAGGCAGATGGGAGAAAGATTGCATGTTTGCCTTGTAGTGCCTGCTCCGTACTTGCTAGCTGGGATCCTCTGGAAGGAAAGGAGATTGCTGCTAAGGAGGAACTGTGGAGCAAACTCTTCTGGGAAAGACCACTGTAGCATAGGATGGGGCAGGCACTGAGACACAGCAAGCAGAGACCTCACCATCCCACAGCAGTGCTGGAAACTCCTCTGAGGAGCAAGGGGCCTCCTCTCACCCAGAAGCAGAGCCATAAGTCAATCCTGGGTGGCAGGAGAAAGAAAGAGGATTTCCTAGGGACCCAGCAGAGGTTACATCAAATTTGTGCAGCTGGGGAAGCCAGAGAAAGCAGGAGCGGGGGAAGAGACTTCACCTTACCAGGAAGAAGAGTTGTTTTTGCTTGGGTTTTCAGATTGAAGATTACCTTATTTCAGTTTAGCTTCTGTCTGATAAGAGAGAGCTCTACAGACTGAGAGCCTTTTGTTCACGCTTGCATGTGTGGCACCTAATGTTGTGCCAAGGCAAAGCCCGAACAGAGTTGCACAGCCATGCAGGCACAGGCCTTAGATGTGCTGCTTCCAGAAGGAGATGGTCCTGCAGGACATGACTCAGACCAACCTCATTCTTGTCAGGCTCACTTGGCCCCAGAGAGGCCATTTACAAAGAGCTTTATCCCAGACTTAAGTTTTCTCTTTTGTTGCAGCATTATTACTTTCTTGTTTCTGCTTTCTCCTGCCCCGAAGACACTGGCTCAGCTCCTGTGGCATGTGTGCACTTGGGGAAAACAGAGCCATTTGTCACTGTCAGGAGATATGCTGTACGCAGCAGGTCAGCTCTCACCTCCCGCTGCTCCTGCAGCGAGGGCTGCAAATCTTGAAAAGATGCATAACATGCACATTGCAAACAGCCATTCATCATCACAGAGCTGTGCCCCAGACACCTAGGCACAACCCAGCAAGCTGCTGCGGCTGCACACACCAAAGAGGCACGTTCCGTCCCGCTCCTGGCTACCTCGCAATGAGAGACGAGAGCAAAGACAAAAAAAGCAAGGCAAGTGGCTGTGGATTACGGTTTCTGCTGCAAAAATGACATCCTATCTCTCCCTTCTCCAGAAAGGCCTAGTGCTGCAAAGGTGGCCCATAATCATTAAATTATGAAAATGTAAGTTGCTGGGAGGAAATTAATACCAGGCATGACTGGGGAAAAGGCTGTTTTCTTGTGAAGTAATTATGAAATTAAAATTTGATCTCTCCCTGGCGATTGTACAAAGGATATGGCTGAGGTCTCGAACACAACAATACAGCCAGGATTCAACAGAAGAAGCACAGAAGGTTTCACTAGACAATTAAAAGGGGTGGGGGGGGGAGAGAGAAAGGATGACTTTTTGTAAATTACATGAATTTGGCTAAAAGGCACAATCAAGCAGGTTATGGCACAGGGTTTGCAGACTTCAAATTACTTTTTACAAGTTGGAATCAAGCTGTTAGGAAATGCAGCTTATCTGAATAAGACTAATAATGCTAAGCTAATTAGACCCACAGGCATTAGCCAGCAGATAAATTCAGGCCGAAAAGAGGGACACTGTCACTTTAAATACTGCCTTGGGATCAGTGGAAAAGCTAATGAGGAGTGTCAGTTGGGGCTGTTTTATTAGGTGGTTCTCCAGAGGATATAGCCCGAGGTTTCTGTAGCAGGGCTTCTGCGCTTGATTCAATAAATCAATTTATATTAAAGGGGGGGCGCAGCGCAGGCGCCTGCTCCATAAAGCATTTCTGTGGCATTTCTCAATCTGCTCAGGCACTCCTCGGGCAGGCTACCTGAACGCGCTGTCAAAGGACATCGAGCCCAGCAATAAAGAATAAGGTAGCGGCCGCATTGGCAATATTTGTTCAAATCAGCTCGCGCATTACCAAGCAAAACATGTACGTTGGCTCTCACCAGGGTATTCTGGATCCCCAATAAGTGATTAATGAGAGCCTGGTTTTTGTGAGCCGGAGTCTGAACCGCAGACGGCAAGGCGGGCTGCACAATGAAAGCAAAAGGCATCCATCCCAAACAAAATAAAACAGCTTGAAAAGTGAAGTTGCTTTTTTAATCAGATGCTTAGAGGCTGAAAGACATTCCCTGTTGGAAAGAAAAGGGCGAGCGCAGAGCAGGCTGGCGGCTTTCCAGGCAGTGGACAATATTGACTCTAGAATAAAATGGGTTTTGCTTAGCGCTTGCTCCAGGGCACCAGCCTCCCTGCTTTGGAATAAATCACGCGGGCGGGCGATTCCCCAGCACGGGCTGACCCTTGGGTGGCTAACCGTGTGCCACAGCACCCCCTCGCCAGACACACGGACACGGAGCTGGCGAGGGCTCCGCTGCTGCTGGGCGTACAGCACGCTCAGAGGCAGTGCCCAATTCCCCCGCTTGCTGTCGCCTTGGGCTTCAGCCCATGACGCGTGGTGGGTACTACATCAGCTTGGACCATTTTCAATGGGATGCAGGTCAACTCTGCGCAATCCTGGCGGGCAAAGGAAGCCGCCAAGAAATCAGGTGAAAAAATGGACTTTGTTATCTAGGGCTCTTTTGCCACCCTAAAATCAAGTCAAAAAGCTAAAGCTCTGATTGGAAACAAGCGTTTAAAGAACTCCACTTCAACGCAAACAGCAGAAAGGCCACTGTTTGCGTTCCAAGGAGAAGCATAAAATTAATTTTGAAACGGTAATGCCTTCTGGATGCCTTTGGTTAAGTGCAGCACTGTATGGCTCCTCCGGCCCCGCAGGAGGCCAAGAGGGGAACCCTGGAAGGAACCACTGTGCCAGTGAGGGACACAGTAAGCCAGAAAACCAGGTTTTGGGAAGGTGTCTAAGATATAGTCAGAGCAAAGTACTTCAAAACTGTTCACACTGGATTTACCCACGAGTAAAGAAAACCTGACCAACCGTGTCTTAACTTTCATTTAAAAGGCAGAGACAGAGAATACTAATTCTGTGCAGTCCTTTATAAAGGAGCAGTTATCATCAGGCCTGCTTCCCCCCCCCGCCATATATTTCTACCTCAGGCTACCCGCAGCCCTTTTTAGCACCGGCAGTACTTTTGCTTATGTGGCCACTGAGTCTTCCCTGATGCTTCTGTTGCCAGGACTTGCCAAAGCCACCAGAACTACCCTCTCTCCGATAACTTCTGCAAGCCATGGGCTTGAAAACCCCAGCCCAGAGACCCAGCTGTGAAAGACTGTCAGTAACACAGATGTCTGCCAGCAAATTATGGCTCGAGACAGTTCGGAGGCTTGTTCAGCAGGAGACACAGCTCTTAAGATGCCTTGCCAGCTACAGTACGCATTTTGCAATGGTTGCTCAACCACAGCGCACGTGGGGCAAGGGTGCAGAAGGGGCAGCTTACAGTCAGCTCCCACCTAAGCGGGATTTATTTTAGATACATTTAATACAGCGGATTTCTCATCCCAACTGCCAATGCAGAGAAAGAAGAAAGGGTGGGAGAGCTGGAGGGAGAAGGGAAAGGCTGGTCTCAAAGCAGTTACAGGCAGCCTGGACTAGTGATGCGGTACACATTGCTGGATCAGTGGTTGTCCTAATGCTGTGGGGAAACTTGGCAGCTCTGCTACCACTGTGGGCTGTTGAGACAAAGCCAGTGTGGAAACCTCACATGAAAAAAAAAAAAAAAAAAAAAAAAAAAACAAAAAAAAAAAAAAAAAAAAAGGCCAAATGCATTATGACAGACCCAAAGACAATAACCTTTTGTAATCCAAACAAGCTGGGCAAGCCAAGCCATTGTTGAGAATCTGAAAAGCTCCAGAGCACAGGAGAAGGGTAAAAATGAAGGAAAAAAAAAAAAATCATACCGCTTCTAACAGAAAACACAGAAAGTGTCCTGAATTTTAAAATAAAGCAGTTCATTTTCCTGAGGAAACATCAGAGCAGAGAGAGTTTTACACCCTCTCACTAAAGGAGTCAGTAATTAAGCGTAAGAGTGGCTGTTTCTTCCTAACATCACCAGCACCTCTCTACATGTACGTGCAAATGTCAACACAGAGTGAAGTCACTGACCAAAAAAAGGTTCAGACAATTGATCTTCTGCATTGTAAGTGATAAAAGTTTGGCAGCGTTTTAGTGTATCAAGCTCTGGCTGGCCAAAGCTCCATCTGATGTTTTCTAGAAAAGGAATATATATGCTAATTTATTCTCCATGATAGATATTGCCCTTAGAAACAAATGCAGAACAGACATGTCCTCGGCCACTGTGTCCTGATGCATCAGTTAAATCTAGGAATTAGAAAGGGAAGAAAATAGAAGCAAAACCCTTGAAGTGGAAAACGACCACTGTGAAACACCAGCCACCTCAAACCATTGCTTCTGAGGGCCCACCAAGCTGGAAATCTAACATCTTGTCCATAATCTCAACCACTAAAATTGACCCAGACTTTTGGATAAATAGAAACAGATTGCTTCTCCTCTGCTTAGGAGATCACTGCACACAATTCAATGGAAAACAATACTCCCTTGGGGAAACACCCTGCAAAAAGAAATGGATCCTTATTTAGAAGGGCTCTGATTTAGATAAATGTACAGCAATAGAGCAATTCCCTCACCACTGTATTGTCCTGAGGCAAACTAACAAAGAGGTAACTGGTGCACTAGCTGTGGGATATAGAGCAGATAAAAGATTCTGATTTTTTTATTCAGGACAGAAATGTAGCCCTCATTTTCCACTTCCAGCCAGAAGTCAAAAGGAACAGCAGGGAGAGGTAGCCTCACCACAGCCTCCACATGCCTTTGCTTCGTACAGGCCACCTCTTTCTGGGACAACACTGAGGTGAATTCAGACTTCAATTTTCAAGTCACAGTTTAAGTATTTATTCCGGAACAACTGCTTACAGCTAGGTATATTTGTGCTAAACTGGTGGTAATTTTTGCACTGACCATATTAGAATCTGTAGCTGGACCAACATGTCTCCTACGCTTCAGGAAATTCAGAAAAATCAACACGAAAATCAACTCTCTTCTCCCCACTGACATGTGATAGAGTTAACAGAGTTCACACACCAGTACTGAAAAACAATACATTGAATCAAATCTGCCATCCGTTTAGACTTACGCAAGCTCTTCTACCTTAGTCATTATTTTGCATTTAAAATTTGTGTTCCTTCTTATTTATTTTTCTTCTAATGCCAAACAGTATTAGCTATGCAATAACCATTTTGAATAAGGTGAAGTGTTATGCACAGATTCACAAATGAGGTACAAACTGATATACAGAATTATCTCTTTAATTTTTAACCATTCCAACCCTATACGCATCTCAACATTCTGCTGGTGATTTTGACTGGAAAAAAAAAATCACAGTAAGCAGAACTTCCACTGAGCTTTTTGACATGGCTCTCAAGTTCATTTGGAACCTCTAGTGTGCATAAATAGTTATTTTTCCCCTTCATGCTTTACTTGGTATTTATCAACACCTAATTTGATCACTGTGATACCATTCATGTAAATCACTTAATTCTTTGCAGTTCCTCATGGCCCTTCTTGTTTATTAGGAAAAGAGCTGTGGCGTCACCTGCCAATGCCGTAACTTCAACCATTCTAACCTCATTTCCTTTCCAGACCACTAACTAACCAGGGAAACACAAACCAACTCCCACGAACCTGGAGAAACCCTCTTTGCCTTCCAACCATGATGAAAGAATTCTGCTCTTACCCTCCTCTGAGGAAGTTCTTGGCCCAAGATACTTTCTATAGCTCTCCCCCAAATTAGAAGTTTTCTTTCTTTTTTTTTTTTTCCCCCCCAACAGCATCTCACATCTTGAAAAAGAGCTTTTGGAAGTCTACATGAAGCCATTCTTTACCGATGCCTTCAGAGACATCCAAGAGTTTAATAAGAAAACTCCCTTTGCAGAAACTGGGAGAGTGTCTCATGATCTTCCAAATGTTTTGCTGTTTAAGTCCTCAGTTGATCCAATGTTCTCATTCTGTTCCTATTCTTTTGCTCATGCCTGTAGCCTTTTCAAAATGTGAAGTCATCATTCTCAGGGTGAGACTGCATATTCTACTAGCAGCTGTTCAAAACGATGGACAACAATGGTTATTCCCAGATTAACATGTTCTGCACAAGCACTCCAGATAATATTAAACTTACATCATTATTCTGTCATTAAAACATCATTATATTTATGGTCTATAAAGTATGGGACAAATCAGAAGCATATGGAGTTGTAGTTGCGTGTGAGCATCCAAGTCTCCAAACCTACCAGAGTTCAGGCTTTTTAACCCCCTCCATTCTTTCCCTTCCTGAAAGGACATTTGCTAAGGATGCTAAAACAAAAACAGCATGGGAATGAAGACCATTTGCATATATAGGGCCTTTGCCTTTATAGGTCACACACAGAGCCCACAACAGCAAGGATTAGGACTTCTCTAAGTGAGTGGGAGTCACTTGAGAAGGAGCCTCTTGAACCGACACAAAACAATGAAGACTTTTAGCCAGAGACAAAAAACTCATCGTTCTTCCTGTCTTCACTTCATTAAGTCAATAATGTTCATCCAAGCCTTTTCATTTTAGGCTGGCTATGACTTTTATTCAGATAGGCCTGTCTCTAAAACAATTCCTCAAGGGTTACCCAAATCAGGGGTCAGCTGCTGGAGTATGGGAGGCAGCTCTTCCCTTCTGCAAGCGGTCCTCAGCATGCAAAGGCATGACGGCCCA
>VYZW01036090.1:78164-112879 GCA_013401315.1 Balaeniceps rex
AAGCACAGCCATGCTAATCGATGGCCTTCACAGAAGGGATAAGACTCCTTTCATTGGCATTTGCACCACCAGGCTTTTCTCCACATTTGCGGATTGCTAAAAGACATACATGGTCAGTCACTGGTGTTCAGCGGACACGTGGTCCTTCACTGAGCCGCAGTAACTCAGTGGCATGTGTCTTAACCTTAGATATTACCAGGAAATGCTTGTCATCAACAGCACCTAATTTGGTCCTCAGGTCTCTTACCAGATACTGAAGTCGCTGGCGTTCAGTCTCTGGAGTGAATTCTGAAGACATTGGAATGACTTCGCCATTTCGGATTATTATAGCCCTGTAATAGTAATAAAACATCATCAGCACAGGAAAAAAAAAAGTAAAAAATACCCAGAAAACCACAGGGTACAGTCACACTCTTATTCTCTTCAGAATCACAGTAAAATAAAGCCATTTCTTTTCTACTGAAGTTGTCAGCAGAACAGGATAATAATTCCTGCCCGGCACCCTTTAGGCTGGATAACAAAGTGTATTTGTATATGCCAAGTTCATTTCAGAGCTCACAAAAACATCCAAGCAACAAAGGCAAGAGTTATTTCAGTTGATGTCTACAGGGTATCCTTATTAAGTGAAATGCAGACACCCAGAGGAGATGCTGCAGAATCACTGATAGTAGAACAACCCTTTGCAGGTTTTAATCCCAGTTGTGGCTGACACTGTCTAAACTACTGGCTTCAAATGAGTCATGCAAGCAGTTTCCAATTATTGATTGGTCATATGTCACGTCAGAACATTTCTACTCCAACAGCAAATGAAAATGGCAAAGCAAATCCTGTTTAACACAAGTTTAACTAGTTACCTGCTGAAAGACGACAGGTAATGGAATGACTATAGATCAGCCAGAAGATTTCACATACACCTCTGCAAACAGCAGAGAGGAAATTCTCTCAAACACCTGCCTGTTGCCTCTTAACAATCTGCTATGCTGCATGCAAAATACAGTCTGATTATTCCCTGGTGTAATGCCATTGGCTGAAACACAGTCACAAGGGGGAAAAATTTACCCAGTATTCCTACCACATTCTGTGGTCATGTATTCACTTGCAGAATTGTGTTCTTTTATCTTTCCACTATTTATGCAGCTCTGTAAGTATAGTAACGCTTGGCACTTTTGAAAAGCTGGATGAACTATGTATCATTCCAAAGATTTTAATGCCTGTTTTGGAGCTGTTTCTCAACTATCAGTAGATTAATTCAGTGTTTGGATAGTAGCAGTGCACCAGCTCTCCTCTTGAATTTGCACAGGATTTGGTGTAGATAAACTAAGCAACTGTCACTTGGATTCCAGTTTCTATATATTTTAAATGGTCTCCTTTCTATGATCTTTTCATCTGTTGATGTGATATTTACATGGTAGCTTACTTCTCTTGATAATTTCATCAATTTTCTGGCATTGCTTCTATGTCAGGTATTCTGATGGCACTGCAATACAACCAACAAATATGGTAGGCACATGAAGACTGAAAACAACCTCTAAATTCAAAACACAGGCATCTTGAGAAAACCAGCCCAGGTGCAAACCAGCTTTGTAAAATTAGTGGCACTGGGTAACTTTCCAAGTCTTCTGGGTATGATATTGGTCTAAAATTGTCTCCGAATGATCATCTACTATTGCTAGTATGCAAAAGGAAGGAGCATTATCAAAGAAGAAAGGAACTGTTCACATTTCTGAGATTCACGTGGCAAAGAACATACAGGTACAGGGTGGCACTACAATGGGAGAGCTGAGAAAAGGCTCTGGTGATGAGGGGAAAACAGCTCTGCTTTGACAGATAACAAATTTACTGTTCCTGGACTTCCAGCACTCCCTTGTAAATAATCCTATGTAGAAATTAGAGGTGGCAAGAGTGCAACCTACATACTGAAGGCTCCCACTGGCCCTCCGCTGCTACAATTAAAACCAATATCGTGTGCTTGAAATGAGACAGACGCGGTGGTTGTAACTCATTAATTTCTTAAGAGAAATCTGTGCAGAATTTTTGATGGAATTTTTTCCCCTTTATGGGATCTGAATACATTACAGGCTTACAGAACTGCTGGTCCAATTAAAAATAATAAAGGTTTGCTGAAAATTTTTCTTTTGGATTTCCAAGACAGTCATTTAAAAATTAATTAAGAACTCCACCACCTCTTTTCTGCAACAACACCTTTGCTTTTATTTTTGTAATTCCTAAGGTATTCAGCTTTGAACCAGACTCATTTACTCAAAGACAGTCGACAGTTTTTATAACCTTTTCACATGTAATTCGACTCACTTGAGTAGGCCTCCATTTAAGGGGACTGTGGGTTTAGTACAGAGTAAGTACTCTGGCAAAAGTCTAGACTAGACTGATCAAAGGAGCTGATCAGACACTAACCAAATTTTACACACTAGTTTAAGAGAGTCATAAGGGATCTACTGATCTTGTGCTTGTCTGAAAGAGCTAATATAAAAACACACATCGATATAACTGCTAGGGCGTCAGGCTAATTTTTTAATTATCCTTTGCTTCCCCTTTAATCACCATTTCACAGGAAAACCATATTTTAAAGACCACTCAGACTAGTCTGGGGTTCACCTTTTTCTTTGTGCACACTGACATACTTCCTATATACGTTGATAGCTATCGTTCTCACTTCTATGGGTAGAATTGGGCCCTGAGGGACTCACATCATATAAAAAGCAATTCAGAGGCGAGTGGGTCAACCTTTCATGGCTCAACTTATTTTCACTAGAAATTACAGCCACCTGGGATGAAAAGCACAACCCAGCACAAAAAAAACCCAACAAAAAAACCCCAACCAACCAACCTTTGGAGGGAGGGAATTAAAGCAATGCTGTTGATACCAGATAAAACAGAGCCTCAGTTTTATGTTTTTCATTAATGTTTTCAGCGGTTGGACTTTATTCAACTTGAAAGTTACAGCTGTTCGTAAGAGTCAAATGATTTGATCCGAGGAGTTAGACGGCTCTAGATATGAGTAACGGGAGGGATGCAGACATACTTATACAGGTCACTGGTCTGAATTCAGCTCTGGTGGGCTCATTATCCTCTTACCAGTCTCTTTACCTTTCCGCACCAGCTGCTTAGCAGTTTCATGACAGCAAAGGGTATTTCTGATGGCCCAAGTGACAAAAACGGACACATTCGTCAGCCATCTCACTGGAGAGGCTGGGTGCGAAAGCCTGGCCTGGGAGCCACCCTGCTCAGTGGGATTTTTCCCTGTGATTCCCTGAATCAGGCCCTAATTGGGTTTGGAGACTGAACTGCCCTTTCCATGACCTCGCAGTGACAGAGCTGCCAAGCACCGACTGAAGGCTTTTCCCACTGAGCAACCTCCAGAGCCCTGAATTCAATAGCCCAAAGTCAATAATTGCTCACGGAAAGGGAGCCTGGCTGACGCGGCAGCCACAAACAGCGCAGCAACTGCTTTTAGAGACCCAGTCTGTACAGTCCTGCAGGACAATTAATTTTGACTTTACGCTTCCTAATGCACTAAGCAGCAACATGGCGTTACGTGAGCATTACTGCTTCTGCCATGCATGAAAGATGCATGTACGCAATGAAATAGTGCTCTGAAAGCATTTAGCTCCCCGTGTACTATGAAAATATGAATGTATTATTTTATACCAGAATACAGCTGTCCTATTAAACTGTCAGAAATAGCTACATAGGAAGCAAGAAGAACTCGAAATGATGCAGTGCCCAGAGAGCATCTGATTCTGCCATGTTTAATAGTGACATTTTAATTTCAGCCACACTGGTGAAACACATTATAGCAGAGCCACAGGGCGAGCCTGCCAAAGGCAGCCAGATGATTCATGTTTGCAGGGAACAAGTATGTCAACACTAACCAAATATTCTCTGATGACAAGGTTGCTTCAGACCCATCATTAAATTATATCACCAATGAAGCAGTAATTAAAAAACAAAAGTTTTTTTTGCAGGATAGGAAATGGGAAGTCACAGACCTGCAGCCCCCTCGGTGCACTGCTCTCCACGCTCTACGGCTCTGATGCCCTCTCCAAGCAGCATCATCCACAGCGAGCAGACAAGCGTGAGAAACTGCTCTAAGTTTTGAGGCCACAGAGGCCATTAAGTCACTTATTTTGATCCCTTCTAAAAACAAACTATAGATTTCCCTGAGTCTTCTCCCCTCTTTTGAGCCCAGCTACCTAACTCCCCACCCACATGAACTACAGGATCGTACTTGCCCTTGTGTTTCACAGATAGAGGCTCTGCACGGCAAAGAAAGTACGTTCCCTAATCCCGAGTTGGTAAATATTCACAGAAAACAGGAGTATATTGGGGAAAAAAGTCCCCAAAACACAGCTGAAGTAGCGTAAAATGGAAGAAACAAAAAACCTGATCTTGTATCTCTCTTCTGGCCACTTCACTGAGTATTTTCTGATCCAGAGAAGCTGTGCCCTGAACAACTAAATGTGGAGCAAGAGATGTGCCAGCACCTCGGTGTGTAAGACAGGACTGGCAGTCACAGCAAATCCTGCAGTGGGCTACGTCCACTCAGTCACACGCAAGTGAAAAGAAACACCAGGAGGTTAAAAGGCTGCATGTAAATCTACAGAAAATACTACATTTATCTTTGGGATTGATGTAACTGTGTAGTCCATGATGATCAGCTAAATGATCTTTTTGAGTATTTCAGCATTCACACAGATCCTTAAGTATATGGTTATTTTCTATATTCAGATGCAATACTTTAAAACAATATTTGGTGCTCTAGTATATATCCCCCTTTTAAAATATGCAGTAAATGAAGCCACGAAAGGGTAAAAATCTGCCACTGTGTTGTACTGCTGCTCTCACACTCAGGCTGTAGCAACAACACTGGCTTAAGGAAAATATCAATATATCAATTGCCTTTGCATTTTTAATATGGATAAAACAGCTACCTCTCCTTGAATTAAGAAGGGTTTGGTTTTTTTTTCTTTTTTTTTTGGAGAACACAATCAGCTGAGAATTGCACAGCATCCTTTCTGAGTTTCTTCTGAGAAACAAACAGAAGGAAACTCATACATTTTAGAGGAAGCTATTGTTGGTTACTCTCATTTAATCATACAGAGAAAGAAACACTTTAGTGAACAAGGTCAAAAGTGTAACTTCACTGCTGTCATGGGTCTATAGGGATTCTGGTGTTCAAAACAAAGAGGCATCTCCCACTGTTAGGAGTATTCAGGGGACACCCTGATTCCATTACGCACTTTTTCAGCCAAAAATTATTTGAAACGCAACATTAAACTGCACATTTCTACAACAGAGGATAAAAATGTGGTAAAGGTGACAAAGAGAGACCGTTCGGAAAACCCTTTTTGACAGCGTATATCAATTCCAAGCCACAGGGAGGATGTATCCATTTTGTCAAAAGGTGTTAAGCATTGTGGGTTCGGTACAGATGAAGCAGAAGTGTCTGGCCTGTCTGAAGAGGTATTAGAAATGTGTCAATGGAAAAGAAAAAGGGATTAAACTGACAGAAAGAATAAGGCAGGGTTTTATTACATTCAAAGGGGAACCAAGCAGTAGATTTTAATTAGGTGTGTCACAAAATAGCTGAGGGGGGAAAAAAGTAAATCCTAGAACTACGGAATCAGTCTAGATGGGTATTTGTTTACTGTGGTAACTAAATACATATATTTAAAGAAGCCAAGGAAGAGCAATGCTAATGTCTGGTGAGCTTCAAACCAGTTTTATTTACCTTTTCTTAATTGCTTAGAATTGAAAGAAGAAGTGATTAGAAAAAGATTCAAAAAAATGTTTCTCTCCTCCATAAATGAAGTACTGGAACTTACAGCCATTACGATTACTGATGACTTTTAATACTTTCAGCCCTGGCACCTTGGTTTCACTTATTACGAACTGAATTACTCTCCCTTAGTCCCACGCAGACTCATTTCTCAATGTTTCTTTAGAAACCAGGTGAACAAACACCTCACTGCACTGGCAATAATCATGGAACTATAGTGCAAAGCCTTTAAATGATTTCCTTAATTTTATGAATTAAGGCAGGCTGGGGATAGTGAAGCAAACCATTATACAATGTTTAGCTGGCATTAAAACAGGTCCCAGCGATGACATATCCATCACCATAAAACTCAGAGGTGAAAGCAGCAGCCCTCAGCAACACCAATGGAAAAAAACCCTGGCTGCCTCCCACCCGTAATACCCAAGAGACGTTTCAAAAATGCCCCAACTCCTACTTGGTATCGCTACCAAGAAGAAAACAAGCAAAAAACTGGGGAGGGGGTAGGGCCAATGAAAATTGCCTCTGTCCTCATTTTCCATCTACTGCCACTCAACAGTCCTGCCACCCTGGTTTCTTCACATTTTTCAGTGCAAACATCAGGCTGTTCACAGAAATATTATGACAGAATAGAAACAGCAGATCATTTTTCTTTCAGCCAAACAAAGCCAACATTAAGAGGGAACGCACTCTCCCTGCTTGTGGCTCTTCCTGTGATAATGTAGTCTCATCATGTATGCCGTGGTTAAAGCAGGCTGCTCAGACACATTCACTCATTCATTACTTAGGGGAACTTCAGCTCCCTCAAGCCAAAAAAAGGTGCGAGAACTTGCCTTGGTGAAGTATTGCACAAAGGCAGGGTTAAAGTAATTTCCTACAGGGGTGTGCTTCAGCACTTCCTGCAGGAACAATGAAGAACCCTCCCAAACTTCTGCTAAAGGCCTATTGCAGACTGCCAGCCACCCTGGCTGCTCCGAGGGTTAACATCTCAGCAGCACAACCGTTGAGTACAGCCCTGCTCCAGCAGGACACCGACCGGGCATTCCCAGGTATTTCATTCAAGGGCCTCTTTTCAGCACAGAGCCAAGCGTGCTACACCTCTCCTGTAGCGACATGAGAACCTCCTCCTGCCTTTGAAAAGAACCAGGGAAAGAAGTTATGAAATCAGTCCCTGCAAGAAACCCTGAAAGTCATCTTTCAGAGGCACCTTCAAGCATGTGAGCTGTTCCCGTGCACACGCGTGTAGAGCTTTACATGGTTTCCAGTTACGCGACTCATTCATATTTACATTTCTAATACTTATTTAGTGATTCCTGCGGAGAAAGCCTCTGGGCAAAATGAGGCTGCTGATATACTCTAAAGCGACTATTCTGGTAGTCTGTTTTTACTAGATGAATTGTATTATTTTTAATAAAGGATCACGAATGGGCAACTAGAAGCTGTTTCTCAAAGCAAAATAATATTCATAGATTTCCACAGAAGGGCTTACTTCTCATCTACACTAGCACCTGAGCCAGTCAGGATCTTCCTTACTGCCACCAAAAATAACAAAAATCTGAATTTTTAGAACTAATCTCACATTCCATCCCATGTATTCAACTAACAACTTAACAAGCAGCAGTTGAAGGGATTTTCTACTTCTGGCGGCCTCCCTCTGCCCTATATATTGCAACCAACGGTGAGAAGCACTTGGCCATCACCAACATTGTAACTAAATTACTTCAGTTGTTTCTGCATCAGTACTGTACAGTTTTAAATTAAATATATACTGAGCTTGCAGGTTGTCCACAGAGGAGATAGCTTTGCGAAGACACATTGCCCAGTCATTTTTGACCCCAGGAGCTGCATGCTTCTAGTTCTCAGTGCCTCGTTGGCAGGCTGCAGCTCCATTCCCATGGCACTCTCCCATGAATTCCCTGCTCTAGTTTAGGTCCTCAAGTGTATTGCTTGTCTGATACAATCTAAGTATGGAGTTATTATTAGCAGTCGGCTTTATTAACAATGTTTCATTTTAGGGCTAATTATACAGTTTTTTGTACTACCACCCCATCACTAATAGGATAGCACTGGCTATCTGTATGGGATTTTTCTGTTTGTTTGTTTAATCAGGAAAGTATCTTTTGCTATTGAAGCAGTGGTGACTTTATATGTTTACCTACATCCTTCTAGTATTGTCTACTCTGGTTCCAGTAGCACTAAACCAAAAGCCAATGAACTAAACTAAAATGCTCTGTAATTAATTGTGTGTACTCTCCTGTTGGTTTACATCTGAACCCACTGATCTTTCAGAGAGGACTTCAGCTGGCAGCTAGCAAGCTATTACAAGCCAGTTTATAGAGAGTTTATAGCAACACTGCTAGCACACGAAAACTGCCTGCCATCGGTTCCAGCATCCTTAGGTTGGAGATTTGCTGCCCTCATGGGATTCATTTTGCCCGTGATGATTTCAGTGTATTCTTCATTCGAACACAGCAAAGTCCAGGGTTGCAATGATGATACACCACCGTGTTTCTGTATCACGGCTGAACAACATGCCACCAATTACCCAGGCCGTGCCAGGGAAATGAACAAAGAAGTGCAGTCACGTCTCTGGCCAGCTCTGAGCCTCAGGACTGGTATCTGTGGAATCAAAGTCTTTTTCCCTGCTGTCCAGGATATCACATTCATCTTCAGGACGAGTTACTATGGCAACTGAACCTGGGCTTAGTGGATGAAGGCATCGCTGTGCAAGTCAGTGTTTATTTTGCCAGTAATATGGCTGGGATATGGCTGACCATGTAAGGTGGAAGAAGCACGGATTTTTTTTTTTCCCCCTGCTCTTCACTGTCTTAACATTGAGGAAGTCAGAATGACTTTTAGCACCTAAAGCATCACATCTACTTTGATCTCAGCTTTTCTGCTTAATTCACCGGCAGTTGCAGGACACTGGAACAAGTTGGACCGAGAAGTAAAAGCAGACTGAAAGTTGCACCCTCTGCTCACTCTGCATCGGTGAATTTTTACCCAAGCCCTGCTTCATTCATCCATGCAGAAGTAACAAGGGAAGCCCTCGCTAAAAGCCCCAGGAGCAGGGCTCAAGCTGCATTGCGTAGCAGCTGCTGAGACTGAATGGCCTGGGCTGCCTGGCAAGCTCACTGAATTCAGGGGATGAGAAAAGCTTTCCAACACAGAAAGGACCACAGCAGACTTGAAACATTCATTAAGCAAGCCTGGGGTGCTCCCCCTGGCTCTCCTCCCATAGTACAGATGGGAGCTAGAGGTCCACAGTGCCCAGCCTGCTTAGCGTGCCTTGGCCCTGGCCCTGTAACGCTGGAATGAAGAATCTGTGGGTCTCTCTGTGGTCAGCTACAAAGGCAAAGATTAAAAAAATTGGTTTGAGCTTAATGCACTGCACTGGAAGATCTGGATTCTGGTATATTTGCTTATACTACAAGCTGCCTCGATTAGAGGTCACAGGCTCTTTATGCATCAGTAAAGTACTGGTAAAAGAGTGATTAAAATTACAACTCAGCACCTTTTGTCCATCTCACCTCAGACGCTACGAGCACTACAGGCTACACATGCAACATACATGCAACGATGTTATTACAGTGGGAATTCTTCCTTGATCAGTGCTTATATTCACCAGTAAAAATAGGCAGCAGGGGAATTTTTACTTGCAGTGGCACCAACCAACTTTTTTTGTCTGGCTTGATTAGTTTGTTTGGGTTTTGTTGGTTTTGGTTTTTTCTTTCCTTTTTCTTTTTTTTCTCCTTTTTCTTTTTTAAAGGCTGAAAACCTATGAGAATTAAAGTTAATAGAATTCATCACTCCTGGAAACTAATACCAATGAACTGTGGCTTTCCAGTTCACTGATATTACTTGAATAGCCAAAATTCCTCTCCTTCCTCATAATCTGGAACATAAGAACTTCATGGGTAGATGATGTCTGTGTGGTTAGGACCAAAGATTTGACTGAATGTACCACTCATCGAAAATGTTTACAATAGCTTCAACACCTGCTAGATTCCCACAGACATTGCTAAGGCATATGCTCTCCCAGGAAAAAAACAAGAGTTTGGAGAAGAGGCAGGACATTCATTTTGTCTTCAAAAGCCTATGAACATTTACTGCCAAATAAATCAAACGGTTTCTGCCAAGTCAGTGCTGGATACAACATGCCAGTACCCTGGAACTTGTCATCCACTGGATCGCTAGAAAACGCTCTTCCTCATCACTACACTTTGAGTACAATGACTTATTTCTGATCCAACACCTTTTCTCCACACCTCAGTTAAAGTGTTTCCTGAAGTGCCTCCAAAATCTTTACCCAGCACAAAATCCTGGAATATCTGAGGTTGCTGCTATTCCTACAAATCCTGTGCTCTTGCTTCTCCCTGGAAGGAGGCCAGGCAGGAGAAGGGGAGCAGAAGTGCTTTCTGCAGGCCTGCAAGTCAGGCTTCCAAGGGAAGAGAAGCAGGGGAAACAGAGAGATGGGACTTGGCCGTATCTCCTGAGTGTGACTAAGATGCCATGCTCTTTTCCAACATTTTCGGCCAGGCAGGATCAGACTTCTCCACCTACCAAACTGCAGTCAGTGAAGGAGAATGTATGTGGGAGAGACTTGTTTCATCTTGAATTCAGTCTCTCCTCACTACACAGGCTCCTGAGCAGACCAGGCATAGGTTATCTGTTGCCCTGAAACAATCAAGCATTTATTATTTTCAAGTGATTCTGTCAAAGAATTAATAATAATCTAAAAAAGGGATGTGCACATAGCTTGGCCAAAATACAGTCTGTAAGTGTTGCTCTCACCTCTTGGGAGGCATCTTTTGAGGTTTTGGAGGAATCAGAACTTCAGAGGATGAAGAGGAGTCACCACGGATTGCATGGTCCCAGGGTGAAAAGACCCTGCGTGTGGTTCAGAGATTTGCAGCTCTTTTTGTCCCATCTTTAGGAGGAGACAGGAGAAAGAACGCTTTTTCAAATACTGCAGACTGGAGAGGCTTAGTAACTGAGTTGGTCTTTCCTCTAGAGACCCCTAAGTACTAAGTACGAAGCACAGTTATTGTTGTTTATGCAGACACAGATGTAAGGAGACAGAAGGCTTAGGCAGACCACTCAAGGAAAACAGGGAAAATACACACCACTTGGATTAGAAGATGGGTAGTTAAGAAAATCAGAAAATTAAAGTTTGTTAAAAATACTGTAAGCCAAAGACTAAAGCAAACTAGCTGTACAATAGCAATATACTAGAACACTTTTTGGTTTCCATCCTTGCACAGTGTTAGAGCTTCTGGCCAAAATCACCCTGCTGGACTGCCTTGAGGAAGAGGTCAGATACCATGAACCACAAAAATGGGTCAGAATCATCAATTCTGACTTCTCAGAAATTCTATTTAAGCTACAGTGCCAGTCAGCAGATACATGGCTGTTTCCATGCCTCTCTCCTTAACTTCATAAAAGCAGATTAATCCCCCAAACTTCACTTCCTACAATGAGAACTATGCATGAGGGAAGCAGTTGACAAGCACCATGAAACAGAAGAAGAGGAAGTATAACTGTAGTGAGATTCAACACAAGCAGCAAATCCAAAAAGAACTGAAACGGTAAACAAAGTAGAATTCAATTTTCAATTCACTATTTTATTACACTGAGAGAAGTCGGTGTTATAAACACACTCTCCCACATCTGAGCACCTGAAGCACTGATGAAGCTGCTTAACCTGCACCCAGATAGAAGTGCCACAAAAACATTCACTCAGTGAGCTCCTATCATTTAACAATACCAAATGCCTTAGCATTAATTCTACATTAGCAAAAAGAAGGAGAAAATCTATTCTGGACATGAGGATAGATGTTCAAGCAGAGGGTGAATATGCCCTGAAAACACAAGCACAGGGAAGCAAAAGCAAGGAAGCAAAAAGATGATAAAAAAGCTGATGAAGCAAAGCAAAAAATCCAGTGACCCTGCAAGTCTGTGGAGCCTCTGAAACATCAGGCTCTTTGCTTTGATCCCATCTTCTGCCAATAAATCAAAAAAGCCCAAGAACCCATTTGCAGATTTAGCAAGAGTTTCAGGGCCTATGGAAAAGTCAAATCAACTTGTGGTGTTCTGCTTCTCGCATAATGATAAAAGCACAGCTACCCTACATGGCTTCAAGCACAGCACAAAATGGCAGTGCCTGCAGTCTCCGAGCAGCTCCTCAGTCAGACAACATGAAAGCCAGAACACTCGTGCCAAAGATAGTTAATATGATCATATTGTATTACAGTCACTGTAGTGATATTGGGCAAATGTTATGTTGCATGAGGCTATACAATAATTGGGCAGTAATCAGTAAAAACATTAAGTCCCTGTTTTACTACTGCTTCATCACTAGCTATAAACAACATCCTAATAAAGAGCATAAAACTAAAAGGAACTGAGATTAACAAGGCGTGTTATGGCAGTTTAGAAGTAAAAGTCACTTCAGCAATATAAAATTGAACAATACTATTTAAAAGAATGAGCAGAGAAGATTTACTATTCCTTATTAAAAAAACCCCAGCTATTCAGAGGGCCTGGCCTAGTTACCATAGTGTATATGTCAAACTGGTAAGCAAAGCACAGCGCATCAATGCTCATCAGAAAAGCACTATATATTGGATAGCTGACTATAGCACTATCAGTCCCTAATTAGATAACCTTGCATGGACAATCCTAACCACTAAAAGAAGAAAGAGAGAGAGAGATAAACATTAGAAAAAGCTTTGGCCAATATTCAGACATGAATTCTGACTGTACAAGTAGGTATATTTATGGGAGAGTCCAAGAATGATCAGACAAGCCATTAGAGAATTACAGCGGCTCCCTCCAAGTTGTTTTTATCAGGCTCTGAATACATCACCTCATTTTTAGTAGGGTTCTGGTATCATGTGCAGTTAACATATAATTATTACAGAACTGTGATTGCATCGTTAGCAGAAGTTTAATTATATCATTGACATTAGTGATGCCATAACATCAAGCTCAATAATAGTTCCTAACAAAACCTACAATTAGCACAATTTTTCCTCCCTTTTACACCAACCAAAAGTGTTCAGCTTGGAGAAGCCTAATAGTCCATACAGAAGTGAGCTAGGGCTGAACCTGAAAGGATTGCTGGCTGGTAATTTAGTAATATGGTAATTAAAGTCTTTTCATGATGTAATTACACATCAACTACAAAAGGACAGCTGCTATACAACACTGCCAGGGTACGTGGCATGAAATGATCAGATTTGAGAGGCTTTGGTGGTTAAACTGAATACCACAGACATAAGTCTGAGGTATAGCTGGCACCGCATAGCACATTATTATTCAAGTCTCACACTTAGTGTTTCCTTAGTCTCATTGCGATAGTAACAGTTTGTTGCACGTACCTTGGTTTTGTGACAGCAGAAGCTGTTCAAAACCCACCTTTAAAAGCTTCTGCTGTTTTGAAGTTGCCTGGAATTAAAAGACCTAACCTTCTTCTGGGCAGAGGCAGTACAAATGAGGTTTGTGTGAACCCAAAATGTTTATTTCCCACCCTTGCAGCACGAAACCTCCTCTCACAGACTCCTGTCTGTGGGAAATGTAGCTTGATTTATTTATAGGCTTCTTCCAGTAGGGAAGCGGAGAGGGGAGAAAGACAGTGTGGACAGAGAAGAGGCACAAATGAGCAAGAGAACTCAAAGAAACTAAAGCTCGACTGAAGGACTTGAGGGTTTCGGCATCTAGTTCCAATAGCAACAAGCCTAAGTCCCCTGTTTGGGTGAAAAAACAAATCCCACCCTTCTTCTCAAAAGCAGACAAACTTTTTTTTTTTTTTAAGTAGTTTCCTTATTGTATTTCTCACCACCCTCATTTGTATCTGTACAAACCACGAAGTTGACCATGCAAGGCATGAGGCAGGAAAAGGAACATATTTTTCCAACTAACACGAATAAAACTTCCTGTCTTCATGACTGGGCTCTTAAAAATACAGGAATGCGCTGTGCACCCTGGCAGTAGGCGGACAACCTCAGAGCTGCTTTTCTAGTCCTAAAATGTCCTTGTAGTGATGAGGAGCAACTTAGATGTTTTGCAATAGCTGTTTTTCTCCCTTTCTGAAACATGGGAAGAAGTGGGGATTTGGTGGAAGAGAGGCCCAGATCAAATGATTTTCTACACTTTAAAGCTGTTATTTTCTTGAGCTATGAAAATCTAGAAGTGGGATTAGTTGAAAGTGAAAGATTTTGGGAATCCAGAGAATTCTCCTCAGCACGAGGAAGGTTTCTGTGAGGTCCGTTTGGATGGATCTGACCTTTTACCTACAAGATACAAGGAATGAGTAGAAAAATTTGAGTCCTGGTTCAAACAAGACCCAGCCTTGCTGATGGCTTCCCTTCTAATTCCTGTTCTTCCTGTTTTCTGAAGAGCTGTTTTTGATAGGCTTGATGAACATTCAAAGCCTCTTGAAGACTTGGTGGCTTTAACTACAGTGGACACTTGGGCTAATTCAACATCACCAACAATAAGTTTCTTCCCGTTGGGTGTCAGAGGCTGCAATGGAGCTGAGGCTGCTCTCGGGAAGCAGAGGAGGAATCCTGGGTGAATTGGAAGCAGCCAGTCATTTAAGAACAAATATCCCAACTACTCAGAAGTAGGTTCTGCATGGCCAATTTTACATAGCACACTTTTAAGAGACAATAAAGCAATTTAGCCAACCCAATGGAAGAGACTCAACTGTACTTCAAGTACAATAGCACAAGAAAACATGATTCTTTCTAAGTTAATGGCAGAAGAGCTAAAATTTAGTGCAGCTAGTGGTTCTGATGACAAGATAGGTGGTCTACTGCAACATGTTTACAGGTATCCTCTGTGAGGACTCATTTGCCATTTGATGCAAAAAAGATTCATATATGTCACTTGTCAAGAGGAACTGGGTGCACGACTTGCAATATAAACAGCAAAGTCAGCATATTAAGAACAATCACCAACATGAAAAGAATAGGAACTTCATGCATAAGGGACTTACCTGACTTCCTACACAGTTTAAAGCAGCAAGAGACAATAAACTACAAAACGTTTTGTCGTTGACTGCTGTCTCTGTGAATACATTGTGCACACACAGTACAAACGTGAACTGTGTGCGCACAAACCTCAAACACAAATGCATAACTGTAGCAGTCTTCACCTAAAGACAACGTGGTTCAGTACCTTTGCAGACTTTAATTTCTCAGCTGCTAACTAAGAGAACACAACAGCAGTCTGTATCATGCAGGGAACTATTCTCCCTGGCCTGTTTATGAAGAGCACTGCCAAAAGAAACCTGTGAAGGTCTAAAGTCTTGCAAGACCAGCTTCATTCTCTCTCTCTGAGTTATGGGCAGAGAGTGAGAGAGAGGAAAAGAATGCAAGTGAGAGACTTCCAGTATGCTTCCAGCTTTAGCTAAATCAGAAGACAAAGAAAAAGCTTCTCGTCACAAGTCTTCAAGCATCCAACTCCTAAATATAACAAAGCAACAACTCCTGAACAACCGCATTCAGTTCTGAGAAATGGACAAGTACACGAGCTACAACAGTACACAGTAAAAATCCTAACCTGTGATAGCCCCTCTCTCTCCCCTCCTCCCTGTTGTAGGAGTAGCAGTTATTTGCTTACAGATTATTACCTTCAATTGTATCAAAATCTGAGAGCTAGGTGGCCTTCCAAGACTAAGGCTGAGGATAGGAGCCACAGGGCTTCCTACTGAACTAGTCCAGCCCTACCAGCTGTTCCAGACACAGTCACCTTGTCAGTGTTCAACACACAATTCTACTATACACCCAACATCTCTTCTGTTTCAATGGCTTTTTAGCGCCTTTCCACTTCTCTGCAACCATCACGTCATTCAGAAACTGCTACAAGGACAGAAATGTCATCAACCTCCCTGATTGCATCCACCACTCGACTAGATACTGGAAGCCTATCACTGCCATTTGCATTGATGTCCGTGAGGATTGTTAAAGAAACAGAATCCTCTTGTGATACTGTTTGCAACTAAAAAACTTGGTAACACGAGATCTAGGGAGTTTGGGATGAAGGAACAGGTGGGGAGGCACCACACTTACTCACCTGCTATCACCAGCGTTTGCCACATAAAGCTTCCCCAGTAAATACACCACCACAAGGGCTGTGCAGCCACCAGAAATGTTATACACGGTCCTCTCTCGTTCTATTTGCAAATCCTATGGGAAAAGAGAACAAGATTTATAAAGAAAGCGTTGCAATTAATGTTTAAGAAAATGAAGATTCCCCTAAAAAAAAAAAAAAAAGATAGAGTCTTTCTTAAGCTGCATGTCTCACTGGCTTTCTTTACTGTTGCAGCTCTGGCCACATGGTCAGGGAGAAGAATGGGAAGTGGAGGAGCACGTATTACTTATGATACAAAGATGTTCAGGAAAAATCAGGATAGGAGATTGTAAACCATGAGGCATCAAGGAACAAATGGCAACTCTGAGGGATGCAAGGGAATTTGCTATGGAAAAAGCACAATGAAGGCAAAGATAAATGTAGCTTAACAACAGGTACCTGGTGGTATAATTGGAGAGTGCTTTACACAGACAGCAAATAATTAACGAGACCTAGCTACAACATGACTAACTACCTGCTCTCCAAAAGGGACGCTAGGATTGCGGAGCATATACCTTTACAAACAGCAGCAAGACACGCTCATGCCACAAGGCTACCCTTCAGAAACACAGCGAAGGGGTGGATGCTAAACTTGTTAAGGGGGTGGGGGGGCGGAGGTCAGTAGAACAGTATTTACTGAAAAATACTAGGCATTCACAGACTTTCCAGGATGAACCACATGAGCCTCATCTCACTGCTTTTATGAGGTCCTGAAAAGACTTAATTTTTATGCATGTGCACAGGCCCAAATTTAAGGAGGTAATGTTACCTACTCAAATACTTCTTCCTGTGTTTAGCTTCCAACTGATTCTGAGTGTAAGAAATATTATATATAAAAAAGCGCTCCTGCTTAATAGAAGTGGAGAACATGAGTCACACCTGTCACCAATAATCAATCAAGCCCAGGAATGAAAAAATACATAAATATATGTATATGTGTGTGTGTGTATATATATATATGTATGTATGTGTATATATATATAGTGTCCCAGGAAAGCTTGAAGAACATAAAAGATACAAGTAAATGAGCTATTTTCCAGTACTCCATACATTTTAAACAAAAATTAAAGTATATGCCAATGAATTCATTCTGCTGCCTTTTAGTTTAGTTTGGGGTAATAACACAGCATGTTACAAATTACCCTCCTCTCCTGTGTCCAGAATCAAATCCAATTTCAAACTGGTCTTTCCTTGTAATACTGGATTCAAACAGAGAGCATCATTTAACATTGCTATTGCAAGTACTGGCAGATCTTTTCAGCTAAACCCTGCCTACTTGTATGTGGTTTTTATTATGAATATATTTGTTTGCCTCTGTGTGTGTGCATACACACACAAAGCTATACTTCAGCCATTTTCATATTTGCACTGAGCAACAAACAGCTCAAATTGTCCACGCCTTGGGGTATGGGATTTAGAGCTTTATTTTAGAGCTAAATTTATCTGAGGAAAAGCACCACAACAAATGCAAACCATGACAGCTGCAATTTGATTGAAAATCTTCAGAGTTGGAGGAGACCAGGGACCGCACTTTGTTTTCTACAAATTTCAGGAGAAGGAGGCGACCCGGGGCAGCAGTGGGGATGCTCAGCAGCGCTCAGCCGCTGTCCCCAGCAGGCTGGGCAGAGGTGTCTGTCACAAATAATGTGGCTCCTCGCTGGCCGGCGTACATAGGGACATTTGTGCCGTGCATACAGTACTGAGGCAGGCGGTTGTGGCGGGGACAGAAAGAAACATGCAGCGCTGCCCAACAAGGCCATCCTCTGCTGCACACGGGAACTGCACTCTGCTGCCGGAGAGATGCAGGGTTTTACTGCTGGCTCTTAGCCCATGCTCTCATTGACATGTGGTTTTCCTTTTTCTTTCCTTTCTTTTTTTTTTTTAATTCTTTTTTTTTTTTTTTTAATTCTTTTTTTTTTTTTTTTCCCCGGGGGGCGGGGGAGGTGAGGACCAGGAGGAACACACCTCTGAGCTAAAAATCAAATCTCGCAGAACCTTTGGTCACAGACATGGGCCTGTTATAAATGCCACTTTATCTAATCTTACCATAGAGAAGCTGATTTTCCTACCCATGGTTTCTATATATTTTTTTTAAATTAAGCTGAAAAGAACAGTTCAAAGGAAGCAGACGTTTCTAACCATCAAAATAATTTAAACTTACAAATACTACAGTGGATTTTCCAGACACTGCCAGGAATTTTAAAAAACCTTCATCTCTGCAGTTCAGAGTATCCTCTGAGACCTTCAAACAATGTACCATTCCTCACCTGGTTTCAGCTCTGTCATACGTACACTTTGCAAGTGCTGGAATGACTAAATTAAAATTTATTTCTTTCAATAAGCGGAATTCAGAATCATCCATTACAGGAGAGAAGACGGATAATCCTTAGGGCCTCATTTTCAGAGTTTCCTTGACTTAAACTAGATCTGTGTACTGGATTTTTTCAAATCATTGCTGTTCATGGGCTCTTCCATCTAGCTGTTGTTCAGAACTTGAATTTACTACCATGACTTGCCAGAGTATATTCAGTGCCATGTTTAATTTGGTATCACATACTTTGTTTGACATTTCCTTTTTGGGGGGGAGGGAAGGAGGGGAAGGCTTTCCTACAGCTCAACAAGATTTGAAGGGAAAAAATAAACCAAAATAAAATACTGCCCACCATTGCCACTAACTCATTCTGATGTAGAGACAGTGGCTTTTAATAAAATACTTTATAACAGTGTTTGTGCTGCACTACTTTCCCAGCAGCAGGGGCAGAAACCCCAAAATGCCTCTGAAGCCTTTATGGGTGTAAAGAGGCTCATTTTACACAAAGTCTGAGTGTATACAAAGCTTTCCTCATTTTCCACCTGAACAAAGATTTCAGAGCAAGCTTTTTTTTCCCTTTTCCCCTTTCCTTTTTTCCTCCTCTTTTCTGTAGCATGCAGCTCATCCCCACATAGCAACCTGCATGCAGGGGAAGAGCTGAGCAATGCTGGGCAGAATCAAGCGATGTTCCTTTCAGCCCAAAGGGCAGCACGTGCCACTCACTCAGACCCTGACAGGAGGAAAAAAAAAAAAAAAGGAAAAAAAAAAAAAGGATTTCTATATCCTCTGTTCAAAAGGCTATCATTTCACACCAAGGAAGCAGCTAATTTAGTTTATGCTCTGCCCCCCTTTTTAGGACGCGTGTTGTAGCGGCAGGTAGGAGCAGGGTGCCCACAAAGGTTGCCTCATGCCTAGTCACTCTGGTCCCCCTTCCCTGGGTGACGGGAGCACAGGGAGGATGGAGCAAAGCCTGCAGAGGACACAGGATACATTTCCAGAGCGGGTGACAGAGAGCAGGGGTCGCTTTCTCCACCGATTACAGAAGCAGTCTGAGGACATCGCATCAGCCCTGGGACAGACCATCTGCGGGGACAGACCATTCCCGCCATACTGACCTCCTCTGAGGTCTCCTCAGCGCCTGCCTCGCTGAGGCTCAGGCCTGGGCTTCCCAGAGCAAAAGCATGGCTTAATCACGCTAGCTAACAATCTCTTCTGAAAAAGGAGGAAGATTATGCCACGAAGCCATTACCATCCTCTCTGTCGGAGGCTCCCGGACCCGATGGCGGCTTGCTCGTGCCATCTTGTGGAGACCCTGTGGAGGGGCCCGGGCGCCTCACCAAGCCACAGAATGTGGCGTGGGCTGGCGGCTCTCGGGGTGCTGTGGGGCCCCATTTTTTTCTTCCGCCTGCCTTGACCCATGCATGTCGGGCACATGAAGCGTGCCAGGACACTCGCCACCAGCAGCCTCAGCGAGCCGGGCTCGTGTGCGCAGGCCACCAGTGCACAGCCGATGCGGGTGCTGCAGAGACGGGAGATGGCATGAAAGCAGCAAGCGTGGTGGCACAAAAAGTGAATGCCAGCTATACCCCATGCTAAGTTTTAGAAATTTAGGACCTGGAAAACAGAGCTAGGTACATTCAAATTGCAGTACAACAAGTTAGCATACTGCAACAACAACTACAATAACTATTTTATATCTATATCCATCCTGAGAGTAGGGGCCTTCCCTCCAGGATCTCAATCTTGCTACGACAGGAAGCAGTTTTACTCCCTACACATACAGTATCAAGTATCTGCTTAAAAAACCAAAACCAAACGTGTTTCATAAGGCGTAAAGACAAAATTAACTCCTTAATCTGCTTGACCTCTGTCCAAAAGGCATCAAAATGCCTGGAACACTGTTTCAACCCTCCTCATTTTTACTGGCTATTTAATCAAAGGAAGCTTTTCAAAAGGAAACCCGTACAACCTATGTTGCTCTCTCAAGATTGTTCAAATTAAAGTGGCACCAATCTTGCAAAAGCACCTGTCTAGATTTCATCCGAGTAAAAAAAAACTCAATAAAGAAGAAAAATCATGATACAATGTATACAAACTTATACCTTCCAATACATCATACAGACTAGTTCTGTGCCATTTTTTCCCATCCAAAATTAAACAGGGTTCAGTGTGGAATAGGTGCCCTCTCCCCTTAATCTTTCTTTAAAATTCATACTACATCAAACACATGTATACAAGGTTAAATACAGGGAAGGGATTATAGTTTGATGCTTCTATCCAGTACAGAACAGCCCTTGGAAACATCCCTCCTGGCTCCCTAGAACTGAATCTATAAATGCACATCTTAAAACTCAAGAGATGAAAATTAGAGGATTTGACTTATGATACCTTCAGAACTTGATCTTATTTATTTCCTTTTAACTGGAATAATTGTGATCACTGATAATTACTGACATTGAGCATTTTTTATTTTTTTAAACAGGACAGTAAATTATCTGGGAACACAACACAGAAACTTGCTAATCCCAGTTCCAACACAATCAGAAAACACCATCTAGAAGTACTTCAAAAAGAGGACAGCTTAATTATTAAATTTCTAAGTTAGGCAATGACTTGGTCTGTATCAGCTTTCCACAGTATTTTATTGCATGTAGCTGTCAGACAAGCACTGTCCAAATGAAACCACACCTAATAAAGGAAAAATAATTTTAGAAAGCCTTTTGAAAGGGATGAATTGCATTTTATTTGAGACTTGAGGCACAACCAGGGAGAGCTTAACTACAATTCAAAAGGCAGTTGGGGAAAAAAGTAATGGTATGCTAAATGCTCCCAAGAAAAGGGGACAAAACCATCATTAGATAAACCTGTCAGGTTGGACTGTTTTTAAAAAAAAAAAAAAAGGTATTGACCTACTCAGCATTTTCACCAGGTTAAAAGGGCTTTTTTGCAGCGATGGGTGCTTCAGGAAACAACACCAAGAAGTCTGCCTACATGTCCAGGAAACATGAGCTTTCACCAAGTGCCAGGTAAAATGACACACTCTGCTGGCACAAAACCCTCATACATTATGCACATCTCAACTGCACTGACCTAACTCAACAACATCCACGACGTTCCAGTACAAAATAGGGCTGAATAAACAATGTGCTGTGGAAAAGGCCCAAAATCTTCACCCAAAGACTACTAGGAGTATAAGCTAGCAGGAAGTTAGACAGAGGTAGGAGGAAGATCAATCATTGCAAGCATGGATGAGACTCAGGAGTGTTGGTCTTATGAACTGCTCCCTTACAAGGACAAAAGAAAATACTCTTTTGCCTAAACCAATTATAAGCACAAGACTCCCCCAAGAGCTTAAAGTAGATAAAATGATCTATTGCTTTTCTTAATCTGACCATTTTTGTAAGACTTCCTTTTGATGTAAAACTTAATGCTGAAATTATATTGCATTGTGGTAGACACAGAGTCATTTATATAGCAAAGACAGACAATGAACTTCAGCCCTCTGATAAAGAGCAAAAGTGGGCGTTAAGGTATCTGATCAGTGGTAGTATATGAACAAAGACGCGGGGAGGAAAATAAAATATTCTTTGGACTTCAGTTTAGAAAAAGGGAGGACAGATTACTATGACCTGTACGTGGAATACCCAGACATCGTATCTGTAGCGAGTTATCCAGGGTTTCTGCATTTGTCATAGTCTACCCATAAAAGCCCCCCCAAGCAGTCAGTTGCCTGGACATGAGCTGAGACGGTCATCTGTGTGAACACCTACCAGAGGTGTGAACTCAAAATAAAGCAGGGCAATAACAGCCGTGCTCACTCAGACATGTTCAGGAAGGCAGCAATGGGTAATGCACACACTGCTCTCATAAGAAAGGTAGAGCACTTGAAATTGCCCTTCTTTAGCTCTCTTACGTTCACTTTCCAGTCCCATGAAACTCCATTTCTCACCTCTCCTGCACTTGGAGCCAGTTTCAACAGGAGAGAGAGTCATGCACGCACTCAGAGCCTGATACTCTCCTGGCCCGAAAATCACCCCAAATGAAGCATGAAATTGGTGTCCCTCTCTTAAGCATGCTCTGAACCTGCTAGGGTGCAGTGGATGGGCGGTGTCATCTTTTCCCTTCTTTCTCAACAAAGAAGAGAGCAAGCTAGTCCTCCATTTCTGAAAAGGGCATGCTAAACTGACAGGAGATTTTCATGTGTCCTCTTTCTTTTCAGCTAGCAGAAATTGAGCCCACTAGCCACAGTGCATAAATCTGCTCACATGTCCCACACTGAGCGATGCCTAAGCCATGGCTGTGGATCCTGCTCCTGGACCTACCCGCCTAAAAGTCAGATGATGCTGTCCAAACCCAACTGGTGGGTCTGTTTGCCTTCACTTCCATGGGGAAAAAAGACAATCCAGCAAGACAATTGTTATTCAGAATTCAAAGGGAAGCACCACTTTGTTATAACAACAACTGTAGTCTCTAATTAGACTCATGTACTAAACAAAATTCACATATATCAGGAAAAACAATGATCGAATACTTCTTTTCAGACAACAAATAAAACCTCTGGGAAACACTCATTAGGTTCAAAAACCACCTGCTCAACTAAGAGGCTTTTCTAAAAATAATGAAAAAAATTTACAAAAAGAAGAAAAAGAACAAGATCAGATCTCCCAAGACCTGATCTGCATGTACTCACTGGTAGGCCAAGCCTCCGCTCTGCCTGATAAGAATTATTTTCAGTAACGTGGAGAAGTGAAGGGGGAAGGTGCAGAGCAGCTACATCAATTACAAAAGAGAAAAAACAGCCTTCCATAGGGAAATTGATGGATATTCTGTTTCCATAGGGTCATGATTTCCTCCCAGTTGTTCATGCTGTACACAAGTCAAGTGGGTGGTAGGAACGTACGTCATGCCCCACTCACCCACACTCAACCTGCCTCAGTCAAGAGCTGCACACACACTCTCTTCAGTCACTACTGTGCTTTATGAGCCACTCCAACACTATCATGAACTACAGGTCATTAGATCAAGGATGCTGTCCCTCATCCATGTCCCTGATGTGACCTTTTATGACCTGTTTATGTGGTTGTGGGCAACATGAACAGGGTGTGTTGGTGGTGCAAGGAATGCCGAGAACCTTTGCTGCTGCTCCAGTAGGGCAACGAGGCTCTGTGAAGTGCATGCCCATATACACAGCCTTATGATAACAGCCAATGCTGAAATCTACTACTGTGAGGCAATACTAATTTTTATCTTAAAAAAGGAGGGGGCGGGAAACAAAAAGAAAAAGAACACCAAGCTTCTAAGAGTCAAGTAATCCACAAACGTGGCTGTGGTGCTGCCTGGGACTTAAGATGCAGTTCCTGCCTCACAGGGATGTACCAGGTAAGCCGTTGAGGCTCTTAAATAATTCTGTCCACATTCAGATGGTGTTTAAGTAGGGGAAGAAAAAAAGTGAAAAAAATACCTAAATGTTCATCTTCTCCAGGCCATGTGACTCATTAGTGTATCCAACAAGGACTTCAGAGCCCTGAGATATACATACCATTTCCTTGAATGCACTTTCTATGGCCCCAATAACCAGGCACTCATGTGGGATCTTCTTCTCGGTGAAGAAGCGTGTTGGAGGGGTGCTGGGTGAGCCTGGAGCCCCCACACCACCACGCAGGGAGGCCGCCCGTGTCAGCGTCCTGCTGTTGGTGGCTGGGTTGTCAGGCTCCTCTCCCAGGCAGGTGGGCGGGAGGATGGCCGTGTTCCTCAGGATGTCCACGATCTCCTGCAGCTGCTCCAGGATATGGTGCTGCAGCAGTTTGGAAGCGACCACAGCTGCCCCCGACCCAGCGTGTCCATCAAACAGGGACCAGTAGTACAGGTTGATCCCATCTGTGTCCTGAAGAAGCAGGAGGGGAAGAAAGGGAAGGAAAAGAGATGGTCACCATTACACAGCCACGAGTGAGTTGATGGAGCAGCCAGTGGCACAGGAGCAGCAGGTTAAACACAGGCAACTTTCCCAGAGGTAACCTCTTTCTGAAATGGAGAAATACCCACCACGTTAGTACAGCTCTGGCAGGAAGGAGAAATGCTTATTTTTGCCACACACCCCCACCATTTTTTTTCTTTTTTCTTTTCCTTAACCCCCTCAAAAAAAAACCAGGCTGAACTTGCAATCTTTCTTACCCTACAACCATCACAGGATGCACTGACCAAGCACAGCTACCACTGTAAGACTACGTTAATTTCCTAATGACTGTGTAGATCAGAAGAAAAAGCATTCGAAAAATCACATCATTGATAAATGATGGACCTACCACCATGGAGACCAAAATTCTACACAAAACAGCACCTGATACTTCTGTGACAGAGGTATTTTTCACTTTTTTTTCCTACTAGGCATGAGATGAAGAACCTCAGTTTGACATCTACGAACAAGATGTGATCCCCACTTCCATGACTGGTAGATAAGGTCCATCCATGCTGGCAGACGGGACAGCTAAGGCTTTCCCTGCCTGTGCCAGCCCAGGAACCAGCACAGCACAGAGGTCCTTGAGGATGGCAGACACAAGTGGGATCAGCTGCACTCCATCCGTGCTAGCCTACATGTTCACTGCCTAGTTCTTCCCAGTCCTCTGAAAAGTTTCCTGTACAGTACCAGAGTTACATATCCTCTGATCAAAATTGCTACGCAAGTGTTTTGGTATAGCTCTCAGCATAATAGTATGCTTTTATATCTTATATCTTAGCTCAACTCCGAGCGTGCTGGTCAGCACAACTGCTCTCATACAGGAAGAGTATCTGGAAAAAGTAAATTTTGTAGACTTCATTATTAAAATTAAGTTAGATGTAGTAATGTTATATATTTTTTCAGCTGTTATTGATCAATTATGTGATTTTCAAATGTTTCTCCCTTTCTGCTCCACACAGTCTCCTCTGACAGGTCTAAGTCAGCTCCACTACTGCTCTAATTTGAGCAGAAGCCATGTTTTTGTGGTGGGGTGCCCTATCACGCAGACAGGGCCCATTAACCCAGGGCTGGAGGCAGACTAAGTTCTGAGCAGCACAAGCTCCGATCTGCCTGAAGAATACCAAGGAGCCATACCCTAGATAACCTCAACTTTTTTGGGAGAAATTCACCTAGAAACCCTCAGGGAAGCATTTAAGGCATAACAATACCTGTCTTTGCATGACAGCATATTTGGCAGCAGTGTGTGGAAGTAGCGTGTGGAAAGAGTCTTTCCAGTCTCTCCTTTCTGCTCCATTTCTTCTTAATCCTGCACCTTCTTGCACCTATGCTGAAACAACTGTTTGTGGGGCTGCCTTGCGAGTCGGATGTGGGTGGACTAATACGGATTTAGAAATAAATCATTTTGCAAGGGACAGGAATTAGGCAATACTGTTGCACAACACCTCATACTAAGAAAGCATAACCTAGATCTCACTGCAGTCAAAGAACTTAAAAATTGTATCTGCATGTCACGCTGACTGTAGTCTAATTTAGGATGACAGACATGATTTGTTTCATTCACCCGAACACTGCTCCTTACACAACAGATCAGCATATAGTCTAGGCACCACCTGCATCCCATCACCACAGGGCTGTGAACTGCAGCTCCTTTTACTTTCTGCTGTTTCAGCTGCTCCACAAAGGTGACAACCACTGGCTGTAGGACATGGCAGACAGGTTGGAGTAAGAACACCATGAGTTCTCATTTGCAGATCCAAAAGACATCATTCATTGTTGCCCCGAGCTATAAAATCCAAAACCTAATACAAAATATCTCTTTTAGCAACACGTATATAGACCATCACTACAAGTTCATGCTGTTCAAAGGGCAGAATTCATTGCTGAATGAGCATTATTTACTTATAACTGACTGTTGAAAGGCACATTTAAAAGCCTTGATTATAAAAATTACATAAAAGTCTATTTTTTTTTTAGCTTATAGCATTACTGCTGTAGTAAAGTTCAAATATATTCTTAACTAGTGCGTTAATAATACAGTCATCTACACAGTGGAGAGTTCCTCCAAGAGAAGGAATTCAGCAGTCTATTGTGCACTTCCATTTCATTACTGAAATGCTGAGAAAAGGGAGTATTGTCCTACAGTACTGGATTACTTACCACAGTAAGGATCATACAGGATACATCCTATAATGGTGGAAAAACCAACAAACGTACACATTTCCAAATGCAGCTCGTTAGCCAGACCCACCCACTTACCCAGTCTGGTAAATTCACCAAAAAACCTGTTGTGAAACTTCACCCGTGAAGGCAAGACTGGCAGTTGTGCTAGCTTGCTCTGGGCTCAGAATCCCTCCAAGTTCACACAACAGTTGGCTGTAAAATTCTGCTTAAGCCATTTTTAACGGATAACAGGATTACTGACTAAAAAAACTGTTTGTAAAAATAGATTGCTATTCATGCAAAATGTGAAGTATTTTGCCAACAGAAATAAGGATCCCAAAGTGAAAGTATTTCAGCTGAAAACTGAAGCCATTTATTCAAAATGGCAACACTGTGCCTCCTGGGAGTTGTAGATCAAACTACTTCTGCTCCCATTCTTCTCTTAGGGTTTGGCTCCCTGGCCAAAATCTACCTCATGATGCACCATGGATAATGCTTCCACAGCTTATGTCCTCATGTCATTTGAAAGGTGCTACTCCTTTGGAGATGTGGTGCCTTTGGGGAAAAAAGAATAAAGGCATTACACCTCTGACTGAGATGGAAATATTTTACCTTCCACCTAGAGAAAGAAGATATTTTGTTGTGACCTTCCCCCTGCCCCCAAACTATAACAGAAACTTACAATTAAGAACAAGTTTAAACCCACTCCCCCCTAATTTTCTTAAGTTTTCCAAAGCAAGCCCTCACCAAAGTCTGTATTAGAGCTTTTCAGAAGGTGAAGAGTTATTAACACAATTCACTCTCATTATTACAAGCACTACACTGAACAAGCCTCATGGGAACTTGGTAGTCAAATAAGGTGCCATCAGAGACTGGGAAGCTTTAAAACAGACTAGAACAATGGCCCATGACAAAAAGTGAAATCGAAATGTTACCACTTCTTTCCTCTAAGCCAATGGGCAGCACAAATTAGGACAGAGAAGCTTACATGGGCCTGAGCTGTATTCTCAGGCTGTCACTGGCATGGCTACATCAGCTATGGTGGTTCTTCTAGAGTTCCCTGATCTAGTCCTTTTTGGACTAGTAATTCTTAAACAAGAGGGTGTTGCTACCAGTTAGCTAAGTTCAGACATCTACACTGCACACCTCCAAGGTAGTTCTCTAAATTGCCCTTATACTCAGCAGAGAGAAAAAAACCCTGCACTTTCAGACTATGCTCGTCTCATTCCAAACTAGATTTATTTCTCCCTGTCAACTGCAGAAGCACCCTAGATAACTGAGAGGTCTGTATTATAAGCATATACAGTCAAGGGAGATGACTACCACAACACTGTTCTTATACACACATTCTGTGTGAGGTGCTCTAGGGACGGCCCTAGAGCATCTTCAGTTGGGATCTGTGGGGATTGCTGTAACCTAAATATTAGTCTCCAAAATCTCCTATGTATTCCTATGAAGCTTCATTTACTTTTGAACTAGCAAAGAGAGTATAACCATGAATAACCTACTAGCTGTCTGAAAAAGGAAGAAGAAAGAAATTCCTTTCCCCCACCCTGAGAATAAAAACAGCTCCTCTATTTGAAAGAAATGAATTCTCCAAAACCATACCAATTTGATGAGAATTAAATATATGGTGCAAATAAAGCAGCGACTCGGAGAACGAACAAGGGTCGGCAGTCAGGGCACACAGATGAGGAAAAAAAGCACAAAAAGGTCCTTGCTTTTCCTCCCACAGCTGAGATGACCTCTGTAGCCACCAAGCGATTACCTATTTTGGTATGCATATGCATGGCTGTTCTCTCTCTTTCACATTTGGGAGCTTGAACTTCTTCCCAAAAGTATTAACATTCTGCAAACTCTCAGAGAACAAGACATCTATTTCTATTAGCTCTGGCAGTATTCTGTCAAAAGCGGTCTTTCAAACATCAATCTCCATTTGTTCTTTTAACTGGACAGAGCCCTCAAGTGGGAGTATGATCGGTCAACACAGTGATTTATTTTAGATTTTCTTTCAAAATATTCATATTTAACAACATTCTGAATAGCTACCAGATACATGAAGAGCAAACAGATCCTTCACTGCACTGACCTTACAATTCATTTCCAGTATGTACTAGGAAATTTAATAAGCTTCAGGCTCCTCAATTCCTGACCTAGCTTTCAGGAAGGTTCAGCAGTCTCCTGGGTTTTGTAATTGTAAAATATAATTAAGACATGCAAAGTTTTGAGTCAAGCAATGGGTGAGAAATCATGAAAGAAAAGGCATATATATATATATATATATATAAAATTGGGGCTGAGTTATAGGAAAATAATGGGCAGCCTTAGCAATATATAGCAATCAATTTAGGACAAATTTTTCAGGTAAGCTAGACAGTGGGCCCACATTGCAAACCTTCAGATTTTTTTTTTAGAAGCTAATTCCAAACAGGCAAATAAATCATGTTGCCACTAAAGATTTATTCTGAAAACCACAACCCACTCTGACTATTATTGTTCCAAATATGAACTACACTCACAAAATGCACCAGAGCGCATCTTTAGTTGTCATAAAATCTGAACTGGGTGAGCAATTGCCACCCCATCCTCAGAGAAAAGCCTCCTCATGCTACTGATGATAGGTTCAGCTACCTGTGGTAGGCAACTAGCCTTGCGTCACACAAAACAAATACTCCGTCCCATCTTTGTGACAAAGAAAACCACAGAATTAATAATTATGTATCTTCACATTACAATGACAATTAATAACGCATCACATTAAGTCCTGCAACCTGACTGTCACTATGACAATATCCTGGCGTAGCATTCCCATTTCACTCACTGATGGTCTTCAGTATTCATCAGCAAGGTACCCTGTAGTTAAAGGCAAATAAAAATAGTACCAGTGAAAAAGCTGCGCAATTTAAAGCGAATGCTCCTGAATGGGGACAGAGACCAAGTATGATTAATCAAGCAGCAGCAGAGTGGGGTGGGGGGAAGGGGAGAGAATTAATTTAGGGTTGAACTTGCAGAATCTTTCCTTTCACTGCTCTGCTCAGTTTATCACCTGCTCTTTTAAAGAAGAAAATCATATTTATACTATTTAAGAGGTTTCCTTGGATTTTTGTGTGTGTCAGGGCTAAACAAATGTTCACCTCTCCATGTCCTCACTTCTGGCCCATCACCTCCTTCTTTTCACCCCCTGGAAGCTCTGCAGAGTCCACCCACAGAGTCAAGGCCATGACAGCAGCACCGAACCCGTATGGACAACCTGTGGATCTCTGACTCCCTTGTGCTGCCTTGCCAAAGCGCATGGCTGCATTGACAGAGTCAGCATTAAATAAGAATAATCACACAACCTCAGATGCAGCTGCCATTTAAGTTCCACAAACTTCCCAGGAAGCAGGGTAAAACAAAGATGGCATGTGGCCTTCTCAAGGATTCTGTGGAAAAAAAGAAAAACCTGAGGAGGATGAAATGGACTCTGTTAAATCAAGAGATAGTCTAAGTTCCAGTTCCTATTTCCCTTATGCTCCACACTTTAAAAAAAACTAAACAAGAACAGAAGAAATCTTTCTTTTCATCAGACGAATACTCAATAAACCGCTTCCCTCATCCCTTCTTCCTTCAATATTTCTACAAGGTGCTTCAACACTTGGAGACAACTTCAGATCGTGTGTTACAGTGGGATTTCCCTAGGAGGGATTTACTGTATTCAGCCTCTGGCTTTCTTACTAAATACTTGCCGGGACGATATTGTACTGTTCACTGGAGTGTCTCATGCCTGTATTTCTACATCCTATTGATACAGAGTAAGTTGCGCCCTCATCACATTTAACACCAAACTCATACACTCCTTAAGAAATATTCACTAACAATGCTACGTGAGGGCAAACCACAATATTATACTTCACAGTATAAAAATATGAAAACAGAAAAATATGACACATTATAGAAATGCGTACATCTTTTTTTTCCTTTTTAGATACATTCAACCAGCAAAAAATGTACCAAGGGAAAAAATCCTACTAATTGCTAGTGTAAGACTGCCCTCTAGTAGAAAACTTTCTCCAGAAATATGCTGCCTGTTTTGGGAAAATACATTACAAATTTAAATTCACAAGCTGTGGTCTAATAACATGGTAGAATAGGTTTTACACAGCTGCATAATGAGTGCTATAGCACTCATTCAAGTGTCATGTAGAAAACAGAAGTAAATCTGTAGATAAGAAGAGAACATATAAAGAACACGATAACAATTAGCATGAAAACAGTATACTATATTATACAGATCAGCTGGCTCCTCACTTCAGACATGCTCATTTCTGGTCAAAATATGTCAGAAACAGAAGAAAGAACAGAGGATTTGAAATAAAAGTGTTTCTCTCAAGAAGCTTGAAAGGGAGTGGCTGTTTATTCCAAAATTGAGGTGAAAGATACAGAATCAAAGTAGGAAATAGACTAGTGAAGAGAGGAAGAGAAAATCAGAAAATTCTATGAGATACTTCGCATAACACAGGATAACTGGATATTTAACGAGGCTGACAATCACTGAGTTTAAAATGGATAAAAAGAACAGCTTTCAAAAATATGCAGTCAGTTTATAGACCCTACCATTACGATACCGTAACAGTATGATGATCTTAATGATGGATACTATCAAGGCTAGTAAAGACACCTTTCCAATAGTGAAATAGTTTTATATCCCTGTATTTTTAATGCAATCTAAACATATTAACTATGTAATGTTTGGAAAAAAGTTCCTTCTGAGGAAGATGATTAACCATGCAGTATAGTATATACAACATAGCATGCCTTTTGCTCTTGAGAAGCATCTGACACTACCCAAAGCTGAAAGTTAACTGGACTTCGTGAAACAATGCTACAAAGCTTTTTATGTCCCATGCATGCCCCCAAAATACAAAAACACAGGCAAATTCAGTACAGCTATGTTCACCCACATCCCAGATGCAGAGGCCCCTGACCAGGTATCTTAAATGTTAAGCCTGGAATTTAAATGTGGTGTTAGATCAGAGCTAGTAACTCTGCACAGCACCAATATGTATCTACCCAGGTTGGTGTCCGCACAGGGGTCTTTGCAGTGTGCTGTGTCCATAACACAGTGATGACCTTTGTGTCAAACAAACCCATCACCTGGACCAAGCACGTTGTTGCTTATCTAACAAGTACTGTGGCCAAATGCTTGCTTCATTAAACATAATTAACGCACACAAAAAATAAATACACTCATGGAACCAAGCATCTACATGAGCCAACAGCAGAGTTGCATGGGCTTTCTAGGAAAGACTTTTTAAAATGCAGACTATTAAAACAAATTCTGTTTTGCCTTGCAAAAACGGAATGTACACAGAACTCATTAGTCCCNAATCTGTCAGAGTCTGAAAATGTTGCAGCAATAATGAAATATGAAACAGAACAGGAGGAGCAAGGGGTGGGGAGGAATGCTTGCTGCTCAGGTCCCCAATGACCCCTGCAGCCATCAGGTGTACCAAGCCATGGGGCTTTGGGAAAGAGACTGAAGCAGACTGCTTATCGCAACCTGGTTTAAAACANAAAAACAAAAAACCAAAAAAGAGTACTTACAGTCCACCAAAAGACTAATTATCACTTAGGGAGAACTTGTGTTCTCCCAGAAGCAGAAAGACTGCATATCCACGTTGTCCAACTCCAACATTCACAGAGGGCATTTAGTGTTACATGGCTAAATGTCTGAATCGAACACACACTATCAATCATTGCTAGAGCCTGAGCTCATGCTTAAAGAGCAGATGAAGTAATTAGCCAGTCAGGAAACAAGACAGATGAAGAATAGCAGATGACTGCCAGTAGACAAGTGCATGCTGTATATACCTCTCCACACGAAGAGATAGTCTGCAAAAATCACTGAATTCAGTGTGCTGGATGACCTTACCCTACCTGCATAAACCAACCTTGCTACACGCAATACTGCTTCAGTGAAAAGAACCCAAATGACTGTCTAACCCTTAATAAAATTGTATGACTGTATAAAGTGATACTGCTATGCTTGCAGTGACCATCACTGGACAAGTCAACCACAGCCATTAAACTCACAGTATTCTGCAGCAGTAAATTTATCAGGATTATATTTTCAGAAATGAAACAAGAAGGAAAATCCAAGGATTATTCCCCTCCCCATCGTTAAACTAAAATATCTTAGATGCAAGGAGCATTTTTGAATGCAAGAAATCAAAAATCAAGTAATAAAGCTAAGAAAAATATAGTTAACTGTTCTGTATTTAAGCAGAGAGAATTAATAAGAGGTAACTGAAAATGTATGAAACATTCAGTAAACATCTTTCAGTGTCATATTGCCACATCCTTTTATATTTATTTTGTACTTCTCCACTGACAAGATACAGAAGTCTGCTTACCGAATTGTCTTTCAGCTGGAGACCTTCTCCATTGGGCAGCGACGACCTCCGTTTTGTTGAAGAGTTCTTGTTTGGTGTAGAATTAGCGCCTCCAGCTTTCTTCTTGACAAAGAGGACTTCACAGCTGGCTTGATCTTCATTGTGCGTGCTCTTCCCTGCATTTATTACCCTAAGAAAAAACAAAACAAAAAAAGAAATCAAGGGACATGTTCAAGTTAGCAAAGCATAGAAGCCTCCATCTGTATCTTGTATGTGAATCAAGATGTATGGAACCATAGCCCAGAAGTATTGCAAATACCAGCTGAATTAAAATACCCAACTTTCTTATACACACACATATACATACATACACACATGCATACTTGTTTTGTTTCCATACGCCNATCGCTGGACAAGTCGACCACAGCCATTAAACTCACAGTATTCTGCAGCAGTAAATTTATCAGGATTATATTTTCAGAAATGAAACAAGAAGGAAAATCCAAGGATTATTCCCCTCCCCATCGTTAAACTAAAATATCTTAGATGCAAGGAGCATTTTTGAATGCAAGAAATCAAAAATCAAGTAATAAAGCTAAGAAAAATATAGTTAACTGTTCTGTATTTAAGCAGAGAGAATTAATAAGAGGTAACTGAAAATGTATGAAACATTCAGTAAACATCTTTCAGTGTCATATTGCCACATCCTTTTATATTTATTTTGTACTTCTCCACTGACAAGATACAGAAGTCTGCTTACCGAATTGTCTTTCAGCTGGAGACCTTCTCCATTGGGCAGCGACGACCTCCGTTTTGTTGAAGAGTTCTTGTTTGGTGTAGAATTAGCGCCTCCAGCTTTCTTCTTGACAAAGAGGACTTCACAGCTGGCTTGATCTTCATTGTGCGTGCTCTTCCCTGCATTTATTACCCTAAGAAAAAACAAAACAAAAAAAGAAAACAAGGGACATGTTCAAGTTAGCAAAGCATAGAAGCCTCCATCTGTATCTTGTATGTGAATCAAGATGTATGGAACCATAGCCCAGAAGTATTGCAAATACCAGCTGAATTAAAATACCCAACTTTCTTATACACACACATATACATACATACACACATGCATACTTGTTTTGTTTCCATACGCCTACACATGGCATTAACAAGCATTTTTCACACAACTATGTGAATAAGAACCAATGGTATCATGAGCATATTTTACCTTTAGACATACCATACTTTTCTTTAAAGGGACTACTTGATGGTCAAGGCTGATAACACTTATGCCTCCTAGTTGAAACATGAGNGTATATCACTCTCCACACGAAGAGATAGTCTGCAAAAATCACTGAATTCAGTGTGCTGGATGACCTTACCCTACCTGCATAAACCAACCTTGCTACACGCAATACTGCTTCAGTGAAAAGAACCCAAATGACTGTCTAACCCTTAATAAAATTGTATGACTGTATAAAGTGATACTGCTATGCTTGCAGTGACCATCACTGGACAAGTCAACCACAGCCATTAAACTCACAGTATTCTGCNGCTTTTGTACCTGCCAGCTTCTCTGCTACAGTGAATAATGAATCTGTTGGCTAAGGGTGTGCGTTCTGTCAAGTTCCGAGTCTTGCACAAACAAAATACCTGCTATAAATCTAAAAAGCTGTTACTGCTAAAGGCACAGAAAGATATGCAACTGCTATTAGTCTGTTTAAAGGGCATATATTAGAAATGCTGTGACAGAAATACAAAGGAAAGGCTTTGCCTTATATTCCAACATGCAAGACAAGCTTGCTTGTACCACAGCAACAGAGATGCATACTAAATACACCCCTCTAGCACTGTAGAACAACATAAACAGCCCCCCCGCCGCCCCCAAAAACCAAAAACCTCAAACCTCTGTCCCACCAGAGAGCAGATTGCACCAAGATTTGCACCAAGAGCTGCAAGCATGCAGAAACCAGCACTAAGAGCTCAGTACAAGCTTTG
>VYZW01036090.1:113160-178877 GCA_013401315.1 Balaeniceps rex
TTTACTTTCTGGACAGCCAAGAGTATCCTGAGACTTGCACCACAACTGCTCATCTTCCTTCCATCAGTGATGAGGCTGAAATAACAGCTATTCCACCATCACCATTTTAAAACCCTAATCAAACGTTTGCATTATCCAAGATACCATGGTTACTATCATCTGTCTCAGAACAGTGAAGTTCAAACACGTTTCCCACTTTCTACATGAGAACCTCATCACAAACTGACTAATTTTGCACCATGTTCAGTAAGACACATGCTTTTGACAGTCCTGGGCTCACACAGGGAAAACTTGTGCAAGCCAGGACCATGTCTTGTTCCAACTAAGCAAAGACATAGCCACTTTGATGCAAGCACGTCTTCTTCCACAAACACCATCTAACAACTCCTCTTTACTATGAGGTTTGAGTCACCTAACAAGTTGACCACTAGTAAGAGACAGTGTTTCCACTACTGAAGAAACACCAAGTTTCACATCAGGCACACGATGTCTTTAAAAACAACTGCTGCCTCCCCAGAAAGTAAAAACAGCTTGAAGGCACATCATAATCCTGATAGGAAATTCAAGACATACCTGACTTCTTGATCTCTAATGTTTTCATTACAGTAAAATTTTACATAACAGGAAGACACCTGCTAAACGTTGTTGAAACGAAAACAAAACCCAAAGGAAGGCCTGCAGGGGACTCTGCCCCAGCTTGCCTGCTCTTGCTGAAATGTCAATTCTGTGTCAGCCTTGCTTAAAGGTAATATATTCTTTTGATTTTCAAGGAGCAACATGATACTGTGACATGCAAATGAGTATTCCTGCCTCTGATTAGAAAAAACAGTCGTCTTCTAAGAAAATGTGCATCCACTACAATTAACTGCTTTCACAAACTGAATGCTTCCTTACAGTGCCAAATGTCACACACTGCGGTCTGACATCTGTATGCACAATACCACCAGTTGTTTACAAGTATTTCTTGTAAATACCAACTGTGGATAAAATTATTTTGTGAAACACACAGAGAGCAGAGATGAAGGAGCATCTAGTGGCAAGGCACCTGTGAGCAGTTCAACCACTCACCCCCTGTAGTGCCTAACCTTTGAGCAACTGGAGATCAAACACTGAGATGGAATAAGCTTCCAGTCTGAAAACTCAACATTTTCTTGACATTAGGAAAAATGGAAGCACATATTCAGAAATGGGGGCGGTGGGGGGGGCACAAATACCAAAGCATTTAAACACTCGTTCAGTTTGAAATGCTAAAAGCATGATTAAAATACTGAAGCAGCACAGAAAGTGTAGTTTTATCATATCAGGAGCTAATCAATATTCAGTTTAGCAGATCAGTCTCCTCACTGATGCTGCTGTTTTCAATCCCATTTTAAAAAAAAAAAAAAAAAGTGGAAGACAGAGACAAAAGTGACTCCTTACAAAAAACGCTGCCTTCCTACCACTTATCATTCCATGCAAAAATCACTCGAGTATTGGAGCTGCTCTGGTTTCTGAGTTTAGTGGCGGACTTCAGGACTTGTATGGTAGGAGATATTCTGATGTTTAACAGCGTGTTAAGTTATGCACAATATGGTATCACTTTATAAAGCTCTTGTCAAGAAAATTTGTCAAGGCAC
Organism: Balaeniceps rex; assembly: GCA_013401315.1. Taxonomy (NCBI): domain Eukaryota; kingdom Metazoa; phylum Chordata; class Aves; order Pelecaniformes; family Balaenicipitidae; genus Balaeniceps; species Balaeniceps rex. The sequence continues at coordinate 114,777 of VYZW01036090.1, forward strand.
TGAATACATGAGAAAGGCTACGAGAACAGTGACCTAACAGACTAGCTTGGCAGTCAGCTACCGTGAAATGCCCGAGTTGAACCTGTGTTACCAAGCACCTTGCTAGAAGAGGATACAGTCAAAAGGAACCTGGCAAGACTGAATACTGAGAAGATGTGGGAGTTGGGGTGTCAGTGTATTGAGGTGGGGGGACAGGGGCTGTGAACAATATGTTCCCTCCCAGAATTTCACTTTCTCTCCCAAAATTCCAGATTTCCTCTCTCCAGCAGAGGATTAAGTTTATTTTGGAAATCCTTGTGAAAACTTGAACTAATCATCACGTCAAAACAGTGCTTATGGGTGCTACCAGGTAACACAGGGTCTAGATGCCAAAAGCTGCCCCTCTCCTGACACAGGCACTCTTCTACTCTCACATCACATCTCATAGGCAAATGTTGGAAAAGGCTGCAGTGAAGCCCTTGATTTTTAATCTCAAAGCTTGAGCTGTGTGTTGGTGCCTGATGCCTAGCACAGAAGCTGATGACACCTTCTATTCAGCGTCAAACATCTCTCTGTCTTTGCTGCCTTTTGAAATCTTTTTCTCTCTGCAGCTTCTTAAATCTCTCCTTGAGGCAATTCTCTCAACCAGCTTTCCAATGCCGATTTTACTGTTGTCTTTCCTCCTTGTTCTCCCAGACTGTAACTTATCAGGACAAAAACCACGTCTAAGCTGCTTATACAAACAACAAAGCAGAACTAACAAGATGTTCATATCTCCAAAAGGTAACTCTTAATGAGACCTCTGAAAATTTTTATGGAAACTCTACCATCCCCCTCCTTCCACAGAGGAAGTGCCTCAGTTTCCTAAGATTTTCAGTTCCCCTTCATATCTTTTTTTCTGTCTGCCTTGAAAAGTAAGTTATCCTCCAGTAAAGTGAACAAAATGAGATAAAGCATTACCTTCTCACACTTAATAAAAACTCCCTCCCCCACCAGAAAAAACCGCTCCAATCATACACTTCTCCTCACTTCCATTTTATCATGGATGAACAAAATAACACGCAGAGAAAAAGGAATTAAAAAAAAAAGATCAAGGCCTATATAATTCTCTAGCTTTTACTCAGAGACATGTTTTCTACGGAATTCTTGCTTTTGTTTTCTCTCCCCATAATTCCTCAAGGAACTGTTTGATCAGACCTAAGCACGATCAACTCCTTTCCATCCCTTCCCTTCTCTCCCCTGTTACCCGTTTATCTCCTATCCAATCTCTTACAAAGTTCAACCCAAATAACGTATCTAATTTGGATCAGAAGCTCCTCTTTTTACAATATTAGCTGTCTCTATCGTGTCAAACACACATTGCTCAGTAATAGCTAAATAATCCTCAGGTTTAGTTCATGGTATAGTAGTTCTAGTAAAAACACATCCTACTTTGCAAACATGAGCTTCCTGAAGCCTGCACAGTGAGGCGGTGCGGTTTGGTCACATTTGAAGAGGTACTTGCATCAACCTTGATGGATGCTTCAGTACTTTACGAGACCAGTCTCTGACATGTCCTCAGCTGAAAGCAAATCCTCTAGACAGGAGCCAGCTAGTTTGTTTGGCTCAGAATTAGCATTCTGCTGGTATCTCGCGAGACCCCAAATCCCATCCGACTGAATGGAAATATAGGTCGCACTGTGCTTCTAGTCTTCATTCAACAAGCAGAGCTCAAACTCCCATGCCAAGGTCACTGATTACAAAATCCTAAGTTTATCTTAAAAGAACCAAAACAGACCAGATGAACAAATCCCAAACGGGTTTTGATAATAGTTTCCTGACCAAAAAAACCCCAAACCAACCCAAAAACAAAACCACCCACCAAAACCACAACAAAACAGCTCAAGTCTTTTGAAGCATTTCTATTCAGCTCTCTATTTTTCACACGGATATCAGCTCTTTGGTTGTTTTACTCCTCCCTATACTGTGCTCACTGAGATTACATTAAGTTGTATTTGCTTCAGCAAAAGTTCCAAGCGGTGCTGTAGGAGAAGAGTTTTACCCTGGTCTAGATCTCAAACTCTGAAAAAATTAAAGTAGTTGGCCAAGTACTTGCATTTTTTAAACTCACAAGTCTTGCAAAATTTTGTATGTTATATACCTACATAAAAATAACAGGTAAAGGCAAAGAGCTTAGCAGAAATTCTGAATGATGCATGACAACAGCAGTGTGCACAAAAAATGCTTTTTTGAAATTTAAGGACTAAGAGAGCTACAAGAGCTTGGGGAGTTATGTTCCACCAGGAGAAGCATGGGAACTGGCCACACACACACTCTAGACCTGCCCAAGCTACGAAATAAAACCTGTAAGCAGGGAGCCTGACCTACCCCCTCAGTTTAGTTGAGCTGTGGGGTAAGTGACAACCACCTGCCACCATGGGAGGCCACCCCAAATTCTATCTGCTTCTCCCCCATCAAGGCATGGATCCTCTCCGCAGTAGTGGAGAGCATTCCCAGTTCCATCTCCTCTGCAAGATCTGTTCCAAGGGTCAAGACATCCTACGCAAGCACTTCCAGAGCAAAGATCTGGGCACCCTATGCTTGTACTATGTAGGTTAAGGCTGAGGCTGTGTATATTCTCTGTGTAGCCCACAGGGTCTGACACTGGAACATCAAAATACCTACATTTTTTTCTAAAAAGAAAGCGCTGCAGAGAAAGGGGGAGATATGGCAACTTGCATTTGTCAGTGAGGAACTGGCCATGCCAGGCAGGAAGCCATCCCGGCAAGAAAGGCCAGCTGAAAGTGGAAGAGGGTGAGTAAAAGAACACAAAACCAGCTTGCAAGGGCCCAAACACTTCTGATAAAGCAACAAAAAGTAAAGCCTTAAATAAAAGACCAGTTGATGGTCCCAAGTTGCTGCTTTCTAACTCTATCATTTATCTCATTAGCAGACAAACAGTCTTAAACATTTATTAAACTATACAGCTTGGAACATGCTCCTTTTTTCTCCATTATCAGTTTTCAGGTTACTAACAATATCAAAGAGTAATACCACTCATTAGGGAACAATTCTTTTTCTAGGAAATACTGGCTGTATTCAATAATAACAAGAATTAAGCAATGACAACCAAGGGCTGCTACTGAAGTTCTTTATTTACTGTGAATAAAAGTGACTTTCTGCAGTTCTGGCATACACAAGTTTCTGAAATAAAAGTATTATCAACCTTCCTGATGTCCACAAGGTGAAAAAAGGATAATGGCAAAATGTCATGGCCTAATCATGCGCCATCCCCCCAAACAACAAAAAACCCACCCCAATGCAGTTGCCTTACATGCTTGGAGAAAAATTTAGCCCACAACAGAAAATTAACCCAGAGTCCATTAGCTGAGGTGAAGGAGAGTTGCTTGCATGATGTCCTGCAACATGTCTCTATTTGTGGAAACCGCTCTCACTTGATCTACAAAAACTTAAACTTGTTAACCCCCAGGCAAATGCAAAAGCTCTTCATCTCCTCCTTAAGGCTTAGGAAAAAGGAGGTAGACAAAAGCAGATATATCCATGGGCAGGTCATGGTTTATTGCAATTTTCCATTTAAGGCTGGGGCTTCAGAGTAGCGGTGGGCAACTGTAGTTGTTTTGACACTGAATAAATCAATTCGTCAGGCAGCACAGAGCCCTTCCCTCCTGCCGCCAGCCTGGCAGGCTCTGGCTGCTCACAGGAGCTACAGCCAGCCTCCCTCCTCACTCCAGCTGCAGTACACTTGCTACCCGCAACTCTGAGTATGACACCAGCTTGCATCCAAGCCAACTAATAACACAGAAATAACCCAGATGAATGAACACCATACCTATAAACAACAGATAATGTTCCTACAGTTTTGCGTTATAGTTTCAACAGTCTTAGAATGATGATTAAAGATAGCATAAAAAAACTCTTTCATACAAGTATTGCTGGCTTTTCTTCTCTCTCCCCCCACCTTCCCCCTCCACCCCCGCCAAAATGGATTAGCATGTGAGTGGATGCCACTGCCTTTTTCTGTGACACCTCATCTATAGTCTTAGATTTCCAGGTAGGTGGCTGTTTCCCCCCCCTTCACCCACACAAGATTTATTTCTGCACTGGGAAGCGACTTGAAAGAGATTTCCTCCTAGCTGTTCACCTCCTCCTGCAGATGAAAGGCAGCTTTTCAAGCAGACTAAACAGTTTCATTCATTCATTCCTCTAACTGTGGTATCGCTCACATCAAAACCAAAACACCCACTAGTATCGTCCACTGCAGGCAAAAACTGAAGCCATCCCTGAATCAGTTCTCTAAATCCAAATCCATGGGGTTGAATAAAACCTTCATTTTATTAACCAAGGAGGAAGTGAATGTTTAGCCATAAAGATGAATCTTGCAATGCTCCATTGTGAAAATATGGGTTCTCGTATCAGCAATCACACTGGTATACTGGGCCAAGTTCACTTTAGGACCCAGCTAGAAGCTACTACACCTGCCAAGCTGATAAGGACTAAAGATGGGATTAAAATAGGCAAGGCCCAAAAGTAGAATACCAGTTATGCTGGAAATTTAAAATACATTAAAGAAGTCAAAAACAATGCATGAAAAAGTTCTAAAAATTTCTGCCACAAGTTCAGCATAAATGAACAAAAACTGGTAACACAGCTGAAGTCAATGACATCTTGGAAGGGAAGTCCACTCTAATGTTATTTATATGCATTTCCCAAAATGCTATTGCAGGGCATAACATCAGCTATGGTTTCCAAAAAAGATGAAATACTAAGCAACTACAAGGAACAAGACAGCTGTAGGTCACAGTAACGGAGCAAGCCCTGTGATCACTACACTGGGATGAGCAGCTCTTTTTGATAATTAGCATGCAGGTATTACATGAGAAAAGCAATGGACAGTGAGCCCAGCGCAGATGCTGAGCCAGACCGCTGGGACACAAATGTGATTAAGCATGATCTCAGTTCAGGGCTGAGCAATCTCAGCCACAGCTGGCAAAATTGTCAAGTTCTCCTTCCTCACTCCTTCTGTACTGGCTATCAGCATGGGGTGAGAAGAGGTTGCAAAAGCAAAGATGAACTTGACACTGTAAGAGAACCACCATTTCTTTCCCACAAAGCACAGTGAAATTGCAGAGAGAGACGGGTCAGACTGCTCATTGTCCTATTTAAAGCAACTTTGGCTGGCTGGCTGTTCAAAGCTTGCTGAAAAAACTAAGCAAGAGACCCAGAAGGTAATGAGGACAAACAACTTAGTATTGACCAGTGTCCTTCTAGTCCAATTTCCACTAACACACTTACGCCTTTTTCTTCTCCTCCTTAATAGGTAATTTTTGAAATCCTGCTGATCTGGGAAAAATGGGTCTGAACTTATTTCCATGGTATAGAGGAAGAAGTTGCCTTGAGAGTTCTTCAGATGATGCTTCTTATATGAATAGGGCATATTCAGTCTGGTGAAGTCAGCCTTCAGATGAGTATATTTGCACAAAAATATTGGTATTTTTATGCATCACTAGATTTTTGTTGTTGATAAGGCAAAGAATGCTTACCAGCTTTGGCTGGCATGACAAGTTTAGAGCTTCCAATTGAAGCAGAAAGCATTAAAAACCAAAATAGGTGTGAAAAGAAAAGGAACCTTTCTACAGGAATGTACTTCATCATGGTTCATTAGGCTGTGAATAGTCCTTTGACTTCACTTTACACATTAGGACCAACAACTCTTGAAACTGAGGGACCTGGTTCAATCTTAAGAAAACACACTGCACATCGTGACAGTGACTTTTTTTTTTTTCCCCAGCCATTTTATCACATGTGTGACTTTGCTGCCTTAGCCTTGAAGGGTGATCCTGAAAGTTCATTGATGAGCAATACTTGGCTTTTGACTGCACACTGAGAAACACATCTATGGATAGTGTGTTTGAGCTGTTTTTAGATGAGAAACATCTTTGGATCTATCCTTGAACTCACATTCAAGACAAGAACCCAAGTTCTACCATTCCTTTCCCTCTAATGCAGGGGGAAAGTAGCCTCTTCCACACCTGTTCCCATGAGCTGTACAACTTCTTGTGCATGCGAGGCTGAGGGTAGTCTTGAACACAGGCATCCCTTGTAAGAAGGACACAGTAGGCATGCAAGTCTGATAGAGAAAGAATGGCTGCATATGAGGTCCAGTTGTCCCTATACAGTTATGTGACAGAAATACACAGATCACACTAGTTAAAATGATCAAAGGGCAGGGACAACAGCCTGACCCTAATCTCTACAGCAAGGCATCCAGGCCTCAGAAATACTCACTTTGCCTACAAGCTCAATACTATTATTATTACTACACCAACTACTACTACACAAAAAAACAACCAAATGCTCAATTTGAATTAAAAATATTTTAGTTTCATTGTAGACTCATAAATGAGAGTTTGCATACGGCAAAGATGCATAAAGAAAACAAAATTACACTTCCCCCCCCCCACTTCCTTCCCAAAGTTCTACTTTTGAAAGCACATCCAAAATAAACCCTTTTTTCCTTAGAACAATGCCAATTATATGCAAATAAAAGCTCTCCTTATGCTTACAATGAAGTAAGTTATGTGTTTAAAGTACTTCAGTAAATCCCACACCATTAGGCTATGACGCTGTAGACCACAGTCTCAGCTTTCTCAGAGTTAAGAGAATTCAAGATAAATGGCTTATGCAAAACTGGTCCAAGCTTTAAAAAATTATCTCTCATATTTAGCGTGTGTGAAAGTTAACCGCAAGAGTTCAGCGGTGATGGTACTAATCCCTTTTATACAGCTGTCAACTTAAATTAGCCCTAAGCTAATCTTTGCAAGTGTGATAGAGAGTGTACACATTTCCACAGATAAGCACTAATGCCTTATTCACAATATCCCTCCACTGCAGCAGGTATTGTGAAGCCCCTATAACCTGAAAGAAGTCAATCTGCTAATTTATTCTTAAAAAGTCATTATAGCAAACTGTATATGTATGAAAGAACACATATGCAAGGCAAGGGGGAAAAAAAAAAAGAAAAAAGAAAACATTACATATAGCTTTATTACCAAGAATCCACAAGCAGAAAATTAATTCAAAGCCACTCATATGTTGGTAATTTTTAAGAATAGCTTAAAGAAAAACTACACCCTGCTGCTGGAGTTTTACATCCATCACTTTTCCTCTGGGAGAACATTAAATGGCAGATCTGCAGGAGGAGGCCACGTGCCAAGAACACTACAATGACTCTTTGCCATAGAAACGTGCCTCAAAACCCAATCTTTTACTTCTATTATTAAAATTACTTTCCTAGACCTCATATTTGAAGCTGTTAAAATATAAGCTAAATGCAAGCCAATGAAATATCAAAAATCCTGAGCCTGAAAAAAAAAAAAGGGGGTGTAGAAAAATGGCAGCTACCTTAATCTTGATAGATCTTGATGATCCATCAAAACATTTGTATAGTGTTCATTCATTCTGCTTAGGAGTTAGTCAACTCCAAAATTAGCTTTCCCAAATTTAAGGTAAAAAAAAAAATAATCACAGTATTTAATGCGAAACAGGATTAAGAAAATATTGCAGTACTTTATATATATTATATACACATACATGCATACCCCTGTACAAAATACTAGTTATTTCTCTGGCAAGCTATTCAAAGTTCCGTGAACTATTATGTCATTGAAAACATCTATTTTTCATGTAATATAGGTTGAAGTGCTTAATATCTTTGCTCAGTTGTTCAGGCATCACAGATGCAAAACGTCAAGTGCAGTGATGATTTGGAGACAAAATCAACATAGGGACGCTGGTAAAATCAGTACCAGTAAAAAGAAGAATCACAGCCAAATGCAGAATTTCTACCTGAGGGCAGGCATATAGCAGCGAGCAAATGAGTGTCTGTGTGTGGGCATAGGGCTTGGAGACAAGGGTGTCCTTTCCAGCCCCATCCACTACCTTTATCCAGAAGGAAGATACTCAAGCTCTGGGGTCTGCACACCACCTACTACCATGGTATGGTACAACATGTCTTAGGGGTGTGCTGCAACCCACTGCACCTCAGATGCCACGGATGTGAGCACTGGGTAGGCACCGGGGCTGAACCTCAGGGCAAATTGTCCCCACAGGCTCCTGCTGCTCTTGCAGGGGGGGTGGGATGAAGAGATGTGCCCCCATCCAAGAGCAGAGGAGGCACAGCAAGGTTAAGGATCAGTTTTGAAAGGTGCAATACCAGAGAATCACAGAATGGTTGAGCTTGGAAGGGACTTCTGGAGGTCATCTGGTCCAACCTCCCTGCTCAAGCAGGGTCACCTAAAGCAGGTTATCCAGGACCATGTCCGTATGGGAATGCAGAGGAAGCAAAGCGACAAAGACCTGCCTTACCTGGTGTGTGCACAGGATCTGACACAGAGCAGGACTTGCTCACTGCCACCTTGTGAAGCCTGGAACAGTGAATGGCTCTGGGCTGGGACCCAGCTCTGGTCTGAATGGGAGCAGGAGCAACTGCACAGCTATTGCCAGGTCATGCTTCTCCAGCACTACCATTTCTTCTACCTGTGCTGCAAATCTGTCTCCATTATGAGTCTTACCCCTTCCAAAGTCAATAGCAAAAGCACCACTGGCTCCTATGAAACCTCAATCCATGCCTTCACTTGCAAATGCATCCAGGCACACCAGAAAACCTACAGACTGGCAAATACTTAGCACAAACATGGTAAGCAGGGCCAACATAAAATATTTTAAGAAGACCTATAACTAAGGAGAGTCAATTGCGTCTGAAGAGACCCACAGAACATGGGGTAGCCCAGCACAGTCCTAAGCAGCACTGATGGGATGAATCCTGCGTGGCATGATCAAAGGCACTCGCAATCCCAGAGGTCTCAACAAGAACAAAGTCAACACCAGAACCAAATGACTACTGTAACTTGTACGTAATCCTCCCCATTCCTCTCAGACCACTGGGAAATTAAAATCGTGTCAAGATCTGTAAAAATATGTACCAGGAAATAATAAAGTATTAGTGTGTCCCTGCATCCTGCTACACCAAGGAACAACTTGTTTTCGGAAATTATAATTACAGTTGCACAAATGTGAAATATGCACTAAGGCAGTGACTGAAACTGAAAGTTTGAACTTATTAACCCCTTGACAAGATTGTAAATAAACATTAAACAAAGCTGTATGTGGACTGAAAAGAAAACCCTACAGAATTCAACAGTTGAACAATTCAGAAAATTAGCAAGAGAGCCAACTTCTCAGGCAAAGGATGAAAGGTGAACTTTCACAAGTATCCCCACTCTTGGCTTTCCCAGTGTAAGCAACCTCCACCTTCACATGCCAGTGTGCTGCCCCACAGGGACACCTGTGCAGTGAAATTATTTTTTTTTAAAACCCAAATCAACATATTGCCACAGCAAGACTGAAGAGACAATATGGAGGCAGAAATAGCAGATGATAGGGAGAAGAGGTCCTGCTTAAACTATCATTTCTGAAAAAAAAAGTTAGGAAGTTGTATCTTACAAGTCTAGGAAGCTAGCAATGAAAAAGAGATGGTGCACCACAGTTTAGTGCTATGTAGCTGCAGACATCAAATAAGTCTGATCTGTCTCTTCCTTTGGAAAATCCACTCAGGTTTGCCTTCAGCTTCAAGAAGTCAAGCCCAGAGCACCTTCATCTTGGCACTTGCAGTAGCTCTGCATCAAGAAGCCAAGTACTTTTAACCTTCTTAGGTGTCTACATGTCACCTACATGTGACTGCTGCTATAAGTATGGTCCCCAGAGATGAGGTCTAGTTAGACATCTACGGTGCAGACAGCTAAGTCTGAGCTAATCACCCAGACTTTATTTATAAGCAAAGAGAAAGAGGACTTTTGGGGGCATGATTCATCTGACCTATTTTAGTTGTTTACATTAGCAAAAAATGTCTGTTCCTCTTCGTGGACAATAAAGCCTAAACACTTACATAGCAGGTTGTCAGCATGTGGTCAGATGATTCCCACCTTAGGTGACTGAGCTTATGGGGGTGGAGGGAGGAGGGGGAAAAAAAAAAAAAGGCCAACAAAAAAGCCCACCAACTTCTCTTTCAATAGGTTTTCTTGCTACTTGAAATGCATTTTCATCAAAATGCATCTTTGGTATAGAAGTCCTTTGGTATGACTACTGCCACCCAGTGCAGAGAACCAAGGTTGAAGGGGAAGTAGAAGAAACAGAACTAAATGCACCAATAATTATTTTTAAAATAAAGCCCAAGGACAGATTACCAGGTGCCTGAAATTTGGCATTATAGCTCCTGATGTGACAAGTGAGTTTAGCATGGTGCAGCAATTTAAATGCATCTAAAACAGCTGGTGGGATTCTCAGACACAAAAGGAGATAATTGTCAACCTTATTCACAGCAATTAAATCTGTATAGGCTAAAATAGGATCTATTGTTCCCCCAAAATACTGGGATCGGAGCCAGAAGTAACTTCAGTGGAGCAGAAAGTTGGCAGTTTGGAAAGGGGCTGAAAACTGTGTAATTCCCTGGCATAACAGGGAAAAAGCCCAGAGAGCGAAGACAAGTTCAGAGATTTTTACAGAAGAAGAATTTCTCCTCTTCTGAAAGTACCAGGGAGATGTCAAGAAATTCGTATTGAAACAGATGTCAACATAGACTTATCTCAGTGCATACTCTGCACAAACGGAAGTGTATCCAGTAATTTCTTCTGCTGACTGAAAAGAAGAAAGCTAGAGATTATTATTGCTATATTTAGACATTTGCAGACTACCCCCATGTTCCTTTGGAGTCATCTGAGCACATGATCTTTAGACAGGCACAAGAAAGCTGGATAACTGTTATTAAAGAGGCCAACACTGCCACTAGAGAAACAATCATTAATCCGCTCTCAATTCAAAATTATCAACAAGTGGCAGCAAAGGATTTGAAAATCATTTCCCAAGGACAAAATACCTCCAGACCAGCATCAAGAGACAGCTGCTAGACTGGGAAAAGCCACAAAGAGGTGACATCAGGATCTTCAAAGTGGTGCACAGGCTGTGCCGTGTTCAACAACATGTCCCAAGCAGACCAATGTTCATGGTAGCTTGGGTGGGGGCAGTAAAGGCACCACACAAGAAATCTGTTTTGAAGGAGGGGAAAAAAAAACCATCCCTCTAACCCACCCGAGAACACGCCCCTGTCCTGACTGAAACCCTGCAAAACCCAGACTGAGGGTGGGCCAGAATGTGGGGCTGCAACCAAAAGTCCTCTGCTTGGTAAGTCTGTCTGCAGGTTCCATCCGCTCCTTTACAAAAAGTATATTTTAAAAAAGCATTTTAAAAGTTAACTCTGGACTTTAAAGAATAAAAATCTGTTTAGGACTCTGACAGAATGGCCTGACAGAAGAAATGCAAACTTCCCCTAACCGTAGGCTGGAAGGTGTACCAAAGCTCCCTCCCCAACATTTATATCCATCCCTATGACTAGACCATGCTGCAAAAGGCTTCAAGGGCAGCTTCTCGACACATTTGGTCCCATCCTCTGCCTCAAGGTTTTGCCCTCTCCCTGAACCAGGCCCATCACTTTGACTTTTTGCTCATTCACCCACCAGACAAACACTACCACGCACCCAAATATAATTCATTTTTTGTCAGATCCATTTCCTGATGGTTTCACAAGTTCAGTCAGCCCAGCAGAAGGCTGGAGATGTCGAGCCTGGTGAAGGGAAGCACCACAGCTGCCCCAGCCGGGCGGCAGTAAGCTCTGCACATGCTCCACTGTGCAAGCCTGCTCCTAGGTTACACCTGTACTACTACATACAACTGGCCCTTCTCTAGCCCAGGGGCCAAGGGGCATGGGCTACTCTCTTCCTCCTCTCCCAGAACTGAGTGCCTGCCTCCAAGCTGCCCAGCACTGCCCAGGCTGCTCCTGGGTACCATCTGGAAAGCTGCCAGATTGTACAGGCCACAGCCATGCTGGGGACATGCTAAGAAACAACATGAGCAAATGCAGGACAAGCACTGAAGCCAACATTTCCTTCAGTAGTATTTCCTAATACGAACACTGCCCTGGCAGCCAGAACAAGACCTGCAATGAAGGGCAGTTTATCCCAACCTGCAGACTTGGGAATTCCTGCACAGTCCTGTAAGGTCTCCAGTGCTAGACACTGTCAGATGGGATACTTGACTAGTCCCTTCTAATTGAGAAGTTCTCAGGAGCCTCACAGAAACAAAAATTATTTCATTTTTCCTACGCACTTTCTCTTGAAAAGAAAAGAAAAACCCATTCTTATTTCACCGTTATGATCCACCTGAAATATAATTCTGCAATAAAAGATGAGTACAGATAGCTGCTGTTATGCACCACAAACATCATAATTAAAAAACATTCATCTTCAAAAGATCCTTCTCCAAAGCTTCAAACATGTTGTATTATTCATTGACAAGGCTTCTACTGCACTCAGGGAAAAATAAAGTTAACCATTCTTCCGCAGCAAGAGTATTTACTAATACAAAGACTGTTCTGTAGTGCAGAAAAGCGCATGGTGGTTTTTGAACCTAACCATGAAGCTAACCAGGATATGTTGGTAGCTATGAGTCCCAGCTACTTGAGAAGGACAGTGAGTCGGCAAGTCCCAACTCTTGTGTGGAGACAACAGCACAGCATCAGCACCACGCTGTCACGGCGGTGGCAGGGTGGGAGGCGTTCCTTTCTGAGCACCACCATTTTGGATTGCAAAGACACTGGCCAACCTGGCACAGGCATTCTCCTGGCTGCTGCTCGGCTCTGCATGATCACGCTCCCAGTGCTGCGCCCAAGCTCCCTCCTCGGACATGAAGCGCTAAGGTGTACATGTAATTAGCGATCTAGCCTAAAGGATTTTCCAGGCCTATTAGCTAAACCAAACCTGATAAAGCCTAACCCTGCCTCACATTCTCCAGTCCCCTGACAAGTTCTTCAGGGTTCAAGTATAGTCCTCCTGAGCTGTCTTCACCACTAGATACAACTGCAATCTTACGCCGTCTTTTTTTTTTTTTCCCCCTTCTTTTTTCTTTAAACTTACTCTGTCTCAGGTTCCTCTGCTCCTGCCAGGCCCCTTGGTTAAAGGGGATATGCTGCGGTGAGGCCACATCTCTTCCCCCAGTCACAAGGATGGCATCAAGCTTTCTGACCCAATTCTTCAACCTTCTCTAGCTGGTTCTCATCCCACCACCAAAAAACTTGTTTCTCTTTTCTTGTTACTGAGAACTTTCTATTCCTGCATCACCCTTCTTGAAGGGAAGCTGAAGGAGTATTTCCTACTTTCAGCCAACACTGTCCAAAGATACTGCCACTACTAGAAAGAAAAAAAAAACCTCCCAGTCATGTAGTTCAATAACCAGCAGTAAACAGAAACTTCATAGCAAACCAATATACACATTACTCTTCAACCGATTCTCAAAATTATCCTCCAGGTCCACAAGATTGTCTCATAATACGAGACAATACAGCACTTAAAAATGTTACTTCTTGCCTCCAAATTTCTAATGCATTGTACAAGACAGTAGAAAGATATAATATCCAATGGGTTTTACATATACAGCAAACAAAACTTGGAAGCACCTACAGAGTAAGAGAACAAAAAGAAAGAAAATAATATTTTAAGCACGAGGGACAACTGCTTAATAAAAAATATTCTCTTTAAATAATACTGCATCTAGATATAACCAATGAGTTGTATTGCATCTTATATACAAATATACAAACACACACAAATAAAAATATCTTAAAAATAACTAGTGAAGCAGCCAGAACCTCCCATCTTTGCATTGGATTTCTCACTTCTACATGGCAAGATCATGACATTAATATAATTTTCCTTCCCTTTACCCATCAATCAGCTTAGAATACCCACCTCTTCCCATCGGAGTGTGTGTGTCACGGGTTCCAGGAATACTTCAACTGAGAAAAAGGAGATCCTTTACTCCACAGATACAAACAGCCACAAAATACGATTGTACGACATACTGTACAAGTTTAAATGGGGTTTTCGGGACCAGTTAAATCACCATACTTCCTTTACCTCTGTCTTCTTTGGAGATACACACACACACCCCACTCCCCCCATGTATATTTTAAACACGGATAAACTTATCTGGTTAGGACAGATTTTATTTACCACACAAAGATTAAGAAATCCAATCTGTGCCATTCTCAGAGTGTTGAAATAATATGCCCCACAGAATACAGCAGTAATCGGCACAGCAATTAGAAAAGAAAGATTTAAAACACAGAGGAGTCCTCCTCTACCAGGAAGAGGGGAAGAAAAAAAAAATTTCCAATTCCTCTGAAATACTGATTATATCAGGAAGTACAAAATTCACTCTTACAAAGAAAAGATTGAGTAATGCATTTCTGAACAGCAGAAATACGTCCTTCTGTGGCTGACGAATGGACAGTGGTTGCAGCAGGGGCAAAGGAGTCTCCTGCAGCATTACCTGCCCTTACGCACCTCCCTCCTGTAATGCAGAAATTAAAAATTGTGTGGCTCCATGGTGTCAAACAAGGGAAAGAAGTGCACCTGAGAGAAGGTGGGTTAACTGACTTTCTCCAGAGCAGCATTACGCACTCAGGGGTGAGCAGGCTGCCCATTTGGGTCTGTGGAGAAACAAGCCAGCGGCAGACAACAGCAGCGACTATGTCTTTCTGCTCTCCTATCCACTGGGGGATGGTGGTGCCAAGGGGAAAGGAAGTATGCAGATCTTCAATCTGACAGCCCCATGGTCCCTATAATCTGCTTCCATATATAAACTGAAACAACAACAACAAATTTAAAAAAAACAAAAATAATTGATTTCTGGAGTATCTTCAGAACTGCCTCAGCAGAGCTCTGCTGTCCCTGATGTCTCAGGACTCTGAGGTAGCATTTCAGAGGAGACAGCAGGGAGCAGGTAGAGCACTTTACTAATAGTAGAACATTTTACACAGGAACGTTACCTTCCCACTGTAGCCCCAGGACTAGGCACCTGAAGTAAATGCCAAAAGAATTGCCTGCTTCCTGCTCGGTGGTCTTCTGGTGTACATGATTGTTGCTCCAATCTCAGTTAATTACATTTTATCAGTTGAGCTTAGATAAATACGGCTCCCACATATGTGACTCCTTCCTTTCTTGTGAAAGTTATTTTGGATGGCACTTCTTGCCTTTTATGAAAAGAGGCTCTTCCAGGAGGTTGGATGCTGAAGGGAAATTGCCTGTCTTTTTTGGTTTTGCAAGCAGTATTTCTGCTTAAGAAGGCATGTTTTTTCAACTACGGCGAAAAAAAAAAGTACTAAAATTGTTTAATCCTCTTATTTCCACATGCGTGAAACTTTGCACAGTCTTCTGGATTTACTGTACTTTTTAGACCCATTGACTATAAACTGAATTTCTGCCATAGAGACATCAATGGGAGGCCAGAGGATTAAGCAACAAGCATCCCATCTTTCCCATTTATATACACATGCAAAAACTTCACTGCACTATTTTCTTACCTCTATGACAACAGTTTTATTTCCCCCGCCCCTGATTTATCTCCTGCCTACCAGCACAAACTGAACCACATGGAAGGAAAAAAAAAATTCTAAATGCCTAATTAAGACTATCAAACATTCTGGTTGGTAGTTAGCATCATTGTATATCATATTTTTTTGCATTTCCTTCATCACATAACAGATCTTTGGTATGATGTGCTGTGAAGCATAGCAACTAATATCCTCTTAGGATCAGGTGTATTTTGAATGTGAACCAAACATTTAGTAGACATTTTCTCTAGAGATGAAACTTAGTGTCCAATTAACATTTTGAATAGCTTCAATAACTACCACAAAGAACACTACAATGATAATTGTAACCATTAGACTTCTGTGCTTCAAGCATCTTTATCTGCCTATAATTCCACAGTGGCCTTAAACTGGGCTTTAAATATCACAATAAAAAAATTAAACAAGAACATTGTTACAGTTAACTCTCAGTAGTACACAGACTTTCAAAAATATCTTTGATTAAGGTAAGACTGATGATTTTTACTCTATATTAACACAGAAAACCATTGTTTGGACATGGGAACAATACTCCCCAAACTGTTTAATCATCTCAGGCTTCGTCCTTCACAAACTGTCTTCAAAACACAAAGAGGGTTATCCTCTGTAACAGAGGCAGTATCGCTTTATCAACAGCACAAGAAAGCAAGGAGACAAGGATCGCGCTCAGCTTATTCGCTTTAGAAATATTCCCTGCATCATCACCTCTCCGCAGGCATTTATGAGACTCAGTGGATTATAATACAATCAAATTAATAATAAGTTTGTGGGGCATAACATATTTAGGTACATGCCACAGGCTGAACACTCCTCAACCCAATCTATTTTGGGTCTCCAAAAAACATTAAGACTCTATTAAGCTTATCTACCTGAAGAATTGCTCTTTGAAAAACAAGGAGACAACCTTTGCTTTCAGTATATTTTGTGATGCCTGTTTAATCAAGGAAAGGACTATTTCTGTCACCATGTGAGGAAAGAGACTATCCATCTTGTCTAGTCAAGTGAAGGGGTGGGCATGCTTTCAAGCACTATCACTTCGGTCAGAAGTTAATGGAAACAAGCAACACCTCAGAGATACGTACAGAGCTTGAGTCATCTCTGGGTTGTGCTTATTCCTCACCTTTCAGGCAGTCTGATATTCACAGCTCTTCATATCTTTAAAAGCAAGTAAAAAACTGCACAGAAGCCTGAAACAGCCTAATAGGACAAAAAGCTTTTCTTTCCAGCCCTGGCAGATTACAAGAATAATGAAGTTCCCAAGAGACTCTGGTAGCTAAATAAAAAATAATAATAAAAACCCACCAACTGGTATGGGCAATTATATAAATGAACAAATGCACAAAAAACTATATATACAAAACCAGAAATTAAATGTTTCCCTTCTCCTATATTAGCTTATTGCATCTACCTCCCAGTGATGCAGGCCTGTAGTCTACAATACATTTGACTGATGCAGGCTGCAGTGACACAGGCAGGACTGCTGCTCATTAGAATGTGCCAGTTTTTTTCTGATTTCAGAATATATACCAACTACCTCTCACATATAAAATCAGACCACAGCTTCATTTATATTGACAGCTGAGAGAAGGTGGAGAACACCAGTGGACACAGCTTGCAAGAACAGCCAACACCAAGACTATCCGTCATGGTGAGATTCCTGCAAGAGCTCACATCACAGCTTGGGGCCAGACCCCATCAGCTTTGCTCGTGCATCACAGATGAGCTTTACTGATGGCATACACATCTACAGGGGTTTCCACTGGTAAGCAATGGTTCAGTTGTAACATGCATGGTAACAAAAACTTCCCAGTCAGCTAAAATGCAGCAGAACATACGCAAGACCATTTTGCTACAGTAAAATCAGCCTCTGAATAGAGCTTTCTGACATAAAGCTAGCACAGTAAGGAGGACAAACAGCATGAGGAACGCTAGCTTGGGGAGAGGAAAGTGACAGATGAATAGCTCTGATAATGCATTAAGTAGAGTGGAAGAGGAGAAAGTTTAAAAGATTTTTTTCCACTTTTTACAGGTCTCCTGAAGTGGAAAGTAAGTTTTAGACTGGTGCCATCTATCAGCATCCCCAACAACTTAGTAGTACAGTCTTTCAAAGTATTTAGTCACAGGTTTTGATTTAGAGTACATGTCTAAACAAGTATCTCAGGAACTAGTAAAGGCTGCAATTTTACATTTAGCAATGTGTATCTTTTTGTTACTTTTGAAATACATAGTATTAATCAGAAAATAATCCCTTTCTCACATCTCTCTGGTGAGACAGAACTATAAAAATGCACATTTCCTTCAGACTTACAAACAGCCTTCTTCACCTACACAAAGGTCATCTGGCTTAGGTGAAGGCTCAGAAAAATATTTCCCTATTCTAAATCCCACCACCCCACCTCTCCTCCCCTCCCACCCCATACAAAACTAGCAAGGGTGCTTTACACTACCTGGAGTTTCCCTCGTCTGTGGTGAGACCTCCAGACGGGCAGTTTAGCCAAATACACTCTTTCAGGAACATATCTCTGGAGGGTGAAGATCTCCACTGGCTGCTCCTATTCCCTGGGGGTTTGTTGGCAAAGCCAAGTTGGGAAAGGAGCTTGAGGGCAACTAGGGTTTTACTCCTCAGCAGCTTAGGCACTGGCTCGATGGCAGACACAGCCTTTGGTGTCACATTTTGTCATCGTCCCCAAGCCAAGCAAGGACACATGGGGGCCAGTGACATGGTGCTGATGCTCAGCACATGGCAGTTTCCCAAATAACAAACACAGGATTTGCTGCTTTCAAGACTGGGGAAACCAGTTCCACAGGTCAGGTCGGCATTAAAGGACGATTCTGCAGATGAAGCTGCTGAGGACTGTGGGGTAAACCTTCAACAGCCTCAAAAAGCAGCAATGAAAAAGCCAAGAATAGGGGGACACAGGATACTTGTATTTTAAATTTAGGTCTTTTCCCTACATAGCACCCAAGAACAATCTTTTCTGTTTCTTTGTATACAGCTGCTTAGCCATTTACAAAAGGTTTCTTTTCTCCCAACTACCACTAAAAATAATTACAAGTACAGCAGTAAATATAAATGGCATGTTCAAATCATCCCATTTTGTAGGGACAGTTCATCACCTTAAAAAGGACCACCTCTAGGCAAAGGACTGACAGAATGAACCCCCGACCTCCAAAGGCTCCCTAGTACCCAAACTGGACTTATTTCTGCAAGAAACTGAAAAACCAACTTAGAGTAAACCTGGAAGAGCAGCTGCTTTTGCTGGGTGCAGTTCCACATCCCCAAGATGTGAACTGAGATTACTGCTTCCCCCCACCCCTCCAAACAGGGAGTTCATATTCTGCTCTCTGGGAAGGACATGTGGTTGGTTTACATAAGCGCTTCTCCTCACCCTCCTCACCTCTGGCCTTCAGCTGTAGTAGTAAAGCCAAGGGAAGAAAGGATTACAGCAAACTTTTTCAATATCCAGCTCTATCTGCATACCCAGGACAAATTCCAATGCAGCAGAAACCACTATTAGCACTATTTTTAAAAAAGGAAAAGCTGGCTCCCACTCAGCATCTCATTTATTAGGAGATCACAGATGTCCTTAACATACATTGGCAAAGCAGGATAAAATCAGCAAAATGCATATGTATTTGCACCCAGCACTGCACTGAAAAAGGCAAAACAATTTTTTAGTCAAGCCCACAGAGGTTTACCAATCACAACCTGCAATCACACTGAACATACTGGTTGCCTTAGGCAACTGCCTTTTTGCCTCTGCAGAAGAGATAACCCAGGTATTGAATCAGATAAAGTGTAAATTTCGGTCAATAAAAGCCCATATGTCAGGCTTTTATCCTCCCATCAAATCAAGAAATAACTATGCTGAACCAAAGGCTCAGGGTTTAGCTCAAGCAATAAGCCCTTGCAGAGCCAGTCTCATGAACCCGACTCATCAGCCAAACAAACATGCAGCTGAGCCTTGACTGCCCTCTTTACCATCTTCTCCACTGCTCTTGCCAACTCTCCACAACCCGCCTCCAGCCCTCTGCCTGCCCACTCGCAGTCAAACCAGTCTCCTCCAGTGACTGATGCCAAATCGCCAGCCAACATGGCCAAGCCGCAGACACCACACCATCCTGATAACTGTTACAAAAGAGTTAATTTGGTGGACAGCACAGGCAGGCAGCTCAAAGCAGGCTATCTTCAAACTACATTAGCTAGATACACCAGTTTTTCTGAGGAAGGTGCTTGAAAGCTTTTGCCTCACTCACCAAAGCATGAAGCAGCACAATGCGAGCACAATGCTAGGTCGGGCTCAGAGACCTGCTCCCGTTCCCAACTCCCTTATGCACTGGCTGTGAGGTTTTGAGAAAGTTGTTTCCACACAGGACAAATTTCCAATTTATAATCTTGGCAAAAATGGGCAAAAACTGTATCAGTAGGCCCTAGATAAGCCAGCCACGAGAAGAGCCTCACTCCCAGTGAGGACTTTTAAGACCTTTAAGTAAAAGAGTCAGCAGATCAAACACAAAAGTTTCCTTTCCATCACCTAGAAATTCACACTAGGATAACTTAACAGCTGCCATTTTGTTGTCTTTGTCTTTTTGGACAGTAGGTTTGTAGGTACCACAGGAAGAGGGAATTAAGGAAGAAGTGGTTTAAAACTGTTGTTCCTCCTTGAAGTTCTGCCATAATGTGGTTTCAGGAGGTGAAACTACAACTTCCATGTATTGTCTCAACAGTTATTTCTCTACAGCTGCACTCAGTAGCAGAAAGCACCTGTGTTGTTCTGGTGAGATCTCAGGATATGAGAAGTTGAACTAGGCTATTAATAATGTTAACTCAGTCACTGATCGAAGACTCCAAGAGCAGAGAGGCATGAAGAAAGAGAAACTAAAGATGATACAAAAGAAAAGGATGCTCCAGATTTGGTTGTGGGTTTGTCGTTGGTTTGGTTGTTTTTTTGTTTTTTGGGTTTTTTTTTGGGGGGGGAGGGGGGTGTGTTTGTTTCTTGTTTTGTTTTGGTGGGGGTGTTTTTGTTTTGTTTTGTTTTTAAAGCTGAAACTTAAGGCTCAGGTTTGTTGCACCCTTGTCCTGGATGCTATCCCACCTCCCACTTTACGGTCCACAAAAAATGGAGCACATGCTAGTACCTCAGCTGCTCTGGTTCACATCCAGCTCAGTGTAGACAGCTCATGAAGGTAAATTTATGCTAAGATGTTTAAATGTAAATCAAAGCGGCTAAGGTACAGGAGCTCTTTCTAGTTCGCCAGCAGTGCTTTGGGGGTTTGTTCAAGTCAACAGCCTTGTCCCAGCTTTGCAGGCAGGTTTTACAGCTTGCACTAAGCTGCAGGCTGCCCTGACCACAAAGCATTTACCTGGTTAGCTTTCTGTCAGCCACACTCTGCATGTGATCGACCTGTACCTCGGTGTGGTTTCTGCACTCAGCAAAACACAGGTTGAAGGCTTGAACTCTGTAGCAGCGCAGGGCAGACACCCGACATGGTTATAAGAGAGCCGTCTTGTACCGTACAAGATTTCTTGTGTGCAACTTTGATATTAATCAACTCTCACGATATTTCAAGAGAAAACTCTTCAATACCCAATACGGGAAAACAAGTTTGAGAGAGAAGATACTGAAGTGATTAGAGTGTCTTTTTAGCTTCCTGGTCTTCACATTAAGCAGCAGCTTCTTTCAGAGGGTACTTGCCAATTTTTAGAAGAGGTGATCAAGGAGAGGCGACATGGCAAGCGGCTTTGCCATTTTGCAAGCAAGGGAATTTGAACAATTCCTCGGAGTAAAACTGCATTTGTTTCTACAAAACGTGTAGTAACCACCAAACTTAGTTTGAAACCCGTTGGCTATTTTCAACTAAGTAAGGAGATGCACACGGAGCGTTCACACAGACCTTGTTTCCATAGAAAACTCAGTAAATAACTGATCAGAACAATGACAAAGGTTAAATAAAAGAGTAGTTAGTGCAGACTGGACTATAGAGCTCAACAGGAATGGCAAGTTGGTTTCTTTGTGGTGGGTTTTGGCATTTTGTTTGTTGGTTTGTTTTTAAGAACTAGGGGTAACAATGTGGTTTTACCCAGTAGATAACTACTGAATGAAGAATCATACAAAGCTGCACTGTAACTCTAGTGCAGCATAATAGAGATAACGCCCAAAGCACCAGGTTTCAATGCGTTGCTTTCAGCTTCCTTTGAAGCTTAAGAAGGTTTTAATCAGAAATCTGATGTCCACACAAACAGTACTACAACGGATTCAGCATGATGTGATTTGTCTAAATTTCTGGTACTCATTTGCACACCTCCTTGCTGAAGACATACACCTAAACAAGTACAGTGTCTATCTTGTACCTCAATTAAATAAAGTAGAAATATTGCCCAGCCGAAAATAAATTGGTATAACTCATTACAGAAAAGCCACCTGAGAGTTGCATACTTTTTTCACACTATCAACTTTAAAAAAATACTCTTAACCTAGAAGATCCTCCTCCTCTTTTCAAAACTAACACTGCACAAGGCAGGAAGAAGGTGTTGCTTAATATACACACTCAAATTCAGCTCTGCGGTAACAAGTTTGGGTTTTATATGGTGCTCACAAAGAAAACAGCTATAGGCATATTAAGCTGAATTTAATATAGTCAATCTTTCTCTACACCTACTATATTGTTTTACATTCTATACTGTTAAAACGTAATATGTGATGACAACATTAAATGCACAATGTGCCTTATAAGCATCTGAGGTCCAGAATGGGAGATGTGCTAGGTGAGATACTCAATAGAAACTTTAATCAAAAAAGCCTAAGGACACGGAGGGAAACGGCTTCATATCCCACATCATGAGATAACAGCAGTGTGTAGTGAAAGAATTGAGGATGGGAAAGGACATTCATGTTTTAGGCAGGGTGGGGAAAATAACTCAGAGCAGACATTCTGACTGGCTCTAGCAAGTACCTTCAGAAGGATGTATGACCTGGAAGAATCATATACAGAAGGAAGGATACAGAAGGAAGATGCAGCTTTAGGGACTCTCTGGGACATGCCAGCCCAGCTGCAGGGCTCATTAGCCACCATCACAAGCTAGTTAGGATGCTGAAGTGGCTAAGAAAGAATCTTATGGTTAAAAAAGCCAAAAAAATACATTTTGATGTGGCACCTTCTTACAACTTTGAAAACAAACTTTTCCTGTAGTGGATCAAACAAACATACTTTTAACCCTAAACCTTTACTTAGAACCAGTCTGACCTCAGGACAAATGGTACACAACAAGGCATCCCACCGCCAAGGACATGAATGATTCTTGCGATGCTCAAGTCCCAGTTGAGTTCAAGGGTTCTCAGAGGATAACAGTGTGCTCCTTTACTAAACTGTATGGGTCACGCAAGGATTGCATGGGTCATTGCAGGTATCCAGGTGGAGAAGGTGTTTGTGTGACAAGCCTTGGGCAGGCCACCTCCTTGGTACTCAACAGTTTACTCTAAGCATGTCTAAACCTTGAGTGTCCGCAAGGAATTCTGAAATGAACATGAAGTTGGCATATGAGTCATCAAAACACAGGGCAGGAGTAAGCTTTTAAATTCAGCTACAGCCTGATTTGAACCAACAGAGATGCTATTTTACCTCGGTGACCACAGCAAGCTGTGCTATATTTTTGACCAAGATCTACATCAGTTTTACCTTGAATAGCTTTATGTTTCCAACGGGTTGCTGCCATAGTCCAGAAATGATTGTCAGTTTAGAGGGAAAATTTTTGTTTCAAGATAACATTTGGATTGTAGCAAAAAATCATCCCAGAGCCTACTCAGAAAAACAAATGTACATCGACATACACTGATGAGACAGATGCAGATATGTCTTTCTTTAGTCATATTTAATCATGTTTAAAATTGTCCACTGAGGGGAATGGCATAGCAATCACAACAGCAGGAAAACTTGAGGGAGGATTCCCTCTCACCCCCAAGAAGAGTTTTTACTGATGATTTGGATCAACATTTGTCTTGAGCACCGAGTTCCTTTCTGGGATACAGAAAACAAGCACATATATTTTTCCTCTCCGTAACAGCTAAAACATTTTCTAGAGGAACTTAACAGGTGTTGGCATCAAATGTTCAAGTATTTGTGTAGACCATTTGAACATAGTGTACTGTTTAATCTGCCAGAAGAGGAAAATATCCAAATTCTTCTGTTCTTGGGGTCCATACCACATGCCTGGCAAAGAGCAAGCATGTTAACAGTCACTTAATACACTCACTGCACGCGAGCAGTGGTTGGTTAGTGAAGCAGATTCACATCCCAGCTTGTGAGGAGATACCTCCTCTCCCCAAGAAGATTCCCTCACTGCTAGTCAAAACCCTCCTCTGATGCTTGTAACTTGATGTGGTGGAAGGCTTGTCCCAATGACCTTGAAAGCTATTTTCATCCGAAATTATAAAACCTGGAGTTAGGGCAATACATGTTGGATAAAGGGCAAAGATCAAAAAAGAAGAAATTCATTGGTCATCAAAATAGGAGAGTGAGAGTTGGCCATTTGCTGTTCCTTAAAAAAAACACAACAAAACCAAACAAAAGCAATAGGGTCATCATTAAAGCAAGCCCCAGGACAAAGATTAAAGCAGTTTTCAAGATTTTTGCAGTGTGTAGCAGTGTGAGAAGAACCTAGGCTAATATCCAGTGCCAAGTAAAATCACTGAGACAACCAAAGTTCCTGACTACCACAAATTCCCACAGAGGTACCGTCATAAAGATGTGATTTAATTCTTGTCAAAGGCCTGGTCTACAGAGGCCCATGAGCAATACCAAGGAACCCAAGAAAGGGCTGTTCATGCCCAATTAATTGGACACAAACAAGGAAAATATTCAGAGAAGGCACAAGAAACCCAAGGAAGAAAAACAGATTAAACCCAGGGTTTTTTAGAGCATCTCATTCCTCTACACTAGTGATTTTCTTAAGTTCTGACTGAAAAACCTTTTATCCAAGTAAGCGTACAATTTTGCTTTCAGTCTTCCCTATTTCTTGGCCTAATTGCTACATCCAACAGAATTACTAAAACACAAATTATGTCTAGTAATGTACATAAACCCTTTGCAGGAGTAACATTTAAAACTGGGGAGTAATCACAAAGCAATATACGTTTCTTTTAAACCAAGTTTTTGTTTGGACAGTAACAGAAATTGCCATAATGCTTCAGCCACCTATACCTGAAACCCATCCTGTAAAAATTGGATGCTTCAAATCATTAAGACACTGCATACTGCAGAATATAAACCAGAATTATGTTCACTCGCCAGCTGAGAAGTGTTTGCTATTTATACTGCGCTGTAATTCTGATGCATACACTCCTTCTTAAAACCACATAAATATATTTGGCGCAGGAACAAAAGGAAAAAAAAAAGTTTCAGCATTCAAACTCATCCAATAATACTGATGAGATCACATTAAAACAAACAACCCCCTGCCAGACAGATAAGGGAAACTATTAGCACTGTTAGATCAAGTCATAATGGATTCATTTGATGAGAAGCGAAAAACCCCAGGACTTTCAAAGGCGATACATAACCGTCCACCTGCCAAACGTCCAGAACAGCATCCTCCCAGGCAAGAATTCACAGCGCCTAACTGTCAGTGTTGAAACATGAAATTATCCTGGACGCTACGTTTGCTCTTTCCTCATCCACAGTGAAGAACACGAGAGGCAAAACTATCACTATGATCACAACACGAGAAAGGCTTACCTTAAAAACAATGCTTTTCTGCCACGAGCTCTCAGGAACTCATTGAAACTATGCCCAGATTCAGAAGAGCGCCAGTTTAATTTACAAGTATTCCTCCACCTTCCTCCTCGCCCTATCCCCTAGTTAAAACACATAAAGCAAACACGGCTGGGGCTGGAGAGAAACAGAGCTGTCAAGTTGTGACAGGACAAGGAGTAATGGTTTTAAACTAAAGGAGGGGAGATTTAGGCTAGATATAAGGAAGAAATTTTTTACAATGAGGGTGGTGAAGCACTGGAACAGGTTGCCCAGAGAGGTGGTGGAGGCCCCATCCCTAGAAACATTCAAGGTCAGGTTGGATGGGGCTCTGAGCAACCTGATCTAGTTAAAGATGTCCCTGCTCACTGCAGGGGGGTTGGACTAGATGACCTCTAAAGGTCCCTTCCAACCAAAACTATTCTATGATTCTGTGAAGTTGCACAAAACCGCCTGACTGATAGCACTGATTACACCAGCCATCTTTCACCACATCCCACCTCAGACCCAGCCTGGTGGGACAGGCAGCAGATGCACGCGGAGGAGCACGAGGAACAGCATGGATGAATACGCCCTCCTGAATTTCTAAATTTTTAATTAAGTCCAAATTTTAGGATTTTGGATTGCATCACCTCTTGCCTCTGTTCTCCATTGGAAACTGTTTTAAAATAAACACATGGAATTTGGAAGTTGCAGTGTTACATAGCAAAGTCAGGTCAGTAGAGGGCTAATCCTGTCCATAGTGGGATGGCCCCCTCCCTCAGCAAACCCAGAAAAGCCATCTCTACTTCCAGGGTAGAAAAACAGCCGTTAGCAGAGCGTGCAAACAAGACATACCTGAGCAGATTTATCATGAGTACCAACACAACTTTGGCATTTCAAGAAGTACGGCATAGCTCTAAAACATATAAAATGGGTAAAACAGAGAATAAATCAAACAACTGTGAATTTAAAGAGAAGTGGTAGTGTTGGATGACACTGTTACAAGTAATATATTTCCACTTAAAAACAGTATGCAAACTGTATCAATATTCAATGCTCCCAAGAAGCATGATCTGCTCCTACAACATGTAGCAAAAATAATTTGACAAGCTTACGTGAAATCTGGTGTAAGACTACATGAGACCTATCCTGTCAGCAAAAAGGCTTTTTCAGCATAAACTGTTAAAAATTCATGAGTAAATACAGCCACACTGACACTCCACACTCAGTCCTGAAGACAACGAATACACATTACCTGCTGGCATGCAAGAAAAAGGAAAAAGAAAGTCCACTCCTCAATTTTCTTTGCCCCTCAATTTTTTTAATACTGGGCAGGGGGGGAGTGTGTTTGAAGCCCACTGCTTTAAGACACAAGGAAGGAGAGCAGAGCAATAAGCAGATGGTTTTGCAAAATCCACAGAGCTTGGCTATTGAAGCAAGCAGAGTTCAAGACGGGGGCAGGGATTTACCTATTAATCATTTGTCATAGCAGGAAAGTGAAATAAAGAATTATTCTCCTCCATTTGGAGGTTATTTTTAATAATTTTAAACTGGGTTTCTGTTTTAAACATTCAGCCCAAACCTATGCTGAACTGAGGAGACACAAATGCAAGCTTTCCACAGCTGGAACT
Source organism: Balaeniceps rex (assembly GCA_013401315.1). Lineage (NCBI taxonomy): Eukaryota > Metazoa > Chordata > Aves > Pelecaniformes > Balaenicipitidae > Balaeniceps > Balaeniceps rex. Next base: position 141,633 of record VYZW01036090.1, read on the forward strand.
GTAAGAAGCCTCCACGTCTGCTTACAACACTTCAGCAAGTGGAGGAACCTGCTCTAATCACCTTCTCTTTAAACAATGCATTAAAAGAAAAAAAAAAATCCAGCTAGCTTAATTTACTGATCGTGAGTTGTCAAAATCCTGAGGCAGATTAATTTCTTTGCACCAAACAGATGAATATTATGGGGGAGAACATAAAAATCAAGCAGTGTCCATACCGCACATGTATTTAACTTGAACAGTGACAACCCTGCATAATAACCCTGTGTTTTATTCCAAAACAAACTTCTAGCCCAGGGATTGCAGGTAACAAGTGAACTCACATTTTTGCTACAAAAAACCCCCAATGTTTCTCAAAGTATATGATTCGTCTCTATTCATACTTTCATGATCGAGCACTTTCTAAGCAATTGTCTTTTCTTTTTTAAACCTCAAGAGGATACAACTTTGAAGTGAGGTCTCATGAGGCCAGGGGTGACAGAGACATGTATGCCCATTCAGACTGCACATGCAGAAAATTAAAGTGGGCTTTACAACTCTGTAGGATTACAGTCCTAAGAATGAAACAGTCATCTAAACCTCAAGCTTTTCACAGGATTCACCTCTGATGGCTTGTGAAAAGTTGTGAACTACTTTACAGGCATACTTAGTGATTCAACAGGTTGTCATTTTGGCTTTGTCTTAACTGTGGAGAGTTGTCTGATTATACCAGTTTCATTGAACAGATTTGAAATTTTTGAAGCAAACATTTAAGAGGTTACCAATCCATGCTGCTTTTCATCACCCAACTATACACCATCTCTTGTAATTTAAATTTTCTCCTCTCTTTACATTCAAGGAGCGAAGAAAACTCAAGACAAAGTTCTGACTTTAAATCTAGATTTGTTAAAATCAGAATGAGAAAAATCCTAACAATTACAGAAATTTTATTACACAGAGAAGGTGAGAGGCTTCATCTAAAGCTGCAGACAAGCACAAAATTCAAACCATTCTTCGCTGGTACTAAGCAACCATGTAAGAAATTGGGAAGGAATATAATTCCAGTAGAATTGAATATTGGATTATGCAACATATGTTACTGCTTGATTAATAGCTTAAGGATATGACTGAATATGAAACATTCAGTAGAGGATGACATATTCTGGCAGTTCATCTCCAGCACTCATGTCCAAGACATACAGCATTGTTATCCTTGCAGCTGGCTCCCCTTCTTCTCACCATCCCATACTACGGGGAATTTGGGTTTCATAGTCCTAGGGTCGCTTCTGGACAAACATTAGAGGACTAGAAAGAAACATGAGGTTATACCACCAAAGCCTCGCCTAATAGGACAGCTATCTCACAAAGCCACCAGGCTAAACAGCCTAGTCAAAAACTAAAAGCATTTTTTCCTGAAAAATTATAGCTTTATAAAGCTTTAAAGTGCAGTCACCTCATTTCACCACTGTTGCACTGTATCTAGTACAATATAAAGCATTTTCCAATCTGTAAACACATACCTGATGATGAAGGTGTCCCAGGTTTATGCAGTGTGAGAGTGAAAACCACACCTCCTAACACCAATTTTTAAAAGTCATCAAACATTAGGAAGTGTGTTCCTCTGCAAAGTCCCATAAGATTCTGCTGCTGCTTAAACCTGACAAATTTTTCCCATGTGAATTGTTGCTTTATGATTTGCCTTAAAAATCAAAAGCCTGGAAGGCATTTAGGCTGTTAAAATTTAATGAACAGAGGCCTTTTAGCTCTTACTTTACACTCAAATATCAAGAGGTCCTCTGTGAAGGATTTCATTAATTTCAGCAGAATTGATGGAAGCTGCCCACACAGCCTCTCCTTGCCAATTGTAAGTGTACCACAGTAATTGTATGAACACCCGCTCCCTTCCACATGATGCAGAAGTAATGCTTTCATCTGTGACTCTCTGAGCTCAGATGGAGAAAGACCCAGATCTCTGTACCTGCTTGCAGGTATATCCCTGTTATTGAAGAAAAAAGCCTCTTCTCCCCTAACCGCCAACACATATACACACTCTGCACGCTTACATGTAAATGCTTCCGTAACAAGCCATGAATAAGGACTTGAACAGGGAACTTCATCTTTCGTATTATTCAAATAATGAATAGTTAGGCAAGATGTTTCAAGAAATAAATTACGTAAGCATAAATACCTAAGAGATGCATTCACAGGCTAAAAGCAGATCAATGTAGAGATACTGTACAAGCAGGAAAAAAAAAAAATCAATATACCCCCCCCCCCCCGTATCTGTCCCCCAAACCAGCCAAGCAATACACACAAATGTCTTAATCAAAAAAACCCTGAAATATCTGTGGATCGTTTCTCCCCCTCCATGTTTCTGTCCCTCCCAGCAACACCCACACAGTAGCTACCTATAGCAGAGCAAAAAATTTTCAGGACTGTTTCCACCTATAAGGACAGCAGGCAAAAACAGAGGTAAAAATAAAGCAATAAATAAATAAATCAGATTTATTTAGAGCAGCATTCCTTCTTTCCTTCTAAGCCATGAACTTCAGTGCTGGGTTTTAGGACCCCTTCTATATCTGTTGGGGAAGAAGAAGAAAGTAGCTGCGAGCTCCCTGGGCCAGTCCACAAGCTGTGCCTGGGAATACACGGCACCGCCGCAGCACTGCCCCTCCACCCCACGCAGGGGCCTGGGTGCAATGCAAGCGCAGAGCTGCCAGAAGCTTCTTTCACTATGATTACTTCTTCCTGCTGGAACACATTCCCACTCCGAACACGTAAAACTGGTTGAAAAATGCCCTTTGCAAATATACGAACTGCAGTATAGTAATTCTTGCTTGGGACACAAGAGTACGCTGGAGCAGCCAGCAGCTGACGCTCAACCACTTGACCCGTCACTATCAGCATTCGTGCAAAGAGGCACACAACAAGAACTGACTCCTAGTGTAAAAATACCAAGTCCTACAGATTCTCAGCTGCAGGTGGGCATGACCAGCGAGGTAGGTGACAGCATCAGCCACATAAAAAATGGATACATGGAACTTACTCTTTCCAGTTTGGGCTACACAGTTTATTTGCCTGTCCTCTCCATGCCCAACCAAACAGCTGAATCAACTTTTTTTATTCACTCACTGGAGATGCCCAGTCACAAGACGTTAGTTCTGCCAACTGGGCTCCTAAATACAGACTCAGGAAGACACGTCTCGAGGGCTGACATGATCTGGATCTGTCACTAAGCCTCCTAATTCCCTTTGAATTTCACTCCAGCTCAGGAAGGCTGCAGCTGGCTATAAGCAGGAGCTCATGCCAAACAGAGGAGGTAATCTTCATGACCTTCGTGCTTTACATGGGATGGGTTCTACACTGGGGAAGAGCTGTCCTGGAGGACGTCTGCAAATTTCCAATTGAAAATGAATCCTGGGGTAAGAAAGTTTTTGTTTCCTCTCTCTCCATTTTTTTTTTAAAGCTGTCTGTTCCAAAACCAATGGTGTTAGGCTGGAAAAAACTGCTCAGCTTCACAGCTAAATTAGTATCATTGCTAGCAATCAACATAAAGCAGACAGCAATAATGAAGACTACTAAATGCCCGTTAGTCAAGAAAAGCACCAACAATCAAACAAGCAGCAGCAGCAAAATTCAGATTCCTGCAGAAATGTAGGCCAGCAACCCCAGGTACAGATGGCCAATGTTTCAGCCTGGCTGGTCCTGGCTCAGTGCATTACATCAGCCAGAGACTCTTTGAACAAGGCTTTCTAGTTCCTCTGATGGGTCCTTCACCATGCAGTTAAACAGGTTCAAGCCAGTTAAAGGTATAAGATAAGTGAAGAACTCGTTCATATTAAAAATGATGATGAACTGCCAGCGCCAACCCATAAAACCACTACCGTTGGTGGCTGTGCAGGTTAAAATAAATCTCTTACCTTCACCCCATTTTTCTGGCCTGGTACCTGCCTATTAACACCACAGTGCTGTAGTAGTTCAACACAGCCACACCCAGGGTAAATCCTACAGAATAACTTCAGCAAGGTCAGTGACAGTCACAACTGCAACTTATCAACAATTTTTTCCAGAGACCAGTTACCTAGACTTCACAACAAACAAGAGAGAAGAGGAATGTCATTAGTGAAGTCAGTAGACATCTGTCAGGGACACAACTTTGTAGAATTAAAGAAAACAAAAAAATTCAATAATCAGGTCAAACATACAATACAAAAGCTGGGTTACAGCATATGTACTCAGTCAGCCAGCTATGAAAAAAGTTAATCAGATAAATATTTAAACTTTCCTTTCATCTCCACTCTTTTTAAAAATGGCCTTTGAAATAGGTGTTTAAACATGTACTGACATACGTTAGTTTGTACTACCTCCTTTTTTGTTTTCTTAAAGGAACTAGTGGACCTCAGTTAGGGTAACAGGTTCCTCCCTAAAAAATGTTAGGGATTTCTGAAATAACCATACATGGTGCAGTACTCCCTTGAAAGCATGGAAAAGAAAGATCTACATCCACGGTCCTACAGCCAGTACTAACATCTGCTAGCACACAAATTCCAGATAAAAAGTAATCTTTCTAATGATTTCAGAAACCCCAGATTAATATTTCTATAACCAGTGTCAAACACTAATTGAGTGGGGAGGTCAACAGCCTCAAATACTGCTATTAAACTTGCTCTCTAGCGTAAGGGAAAAGTAATACATAGTCTAAAGATCTGAAGAAGCAGTGTAATTAATCATTATTATCAAGCCCTAGGCAAACGAGATCAAACATTACACTACCAAGAAGGATATAATCTGAGTTTGAGTATCACACACGCAGCCTGGGATAGCGCAGCACAGCTGGCTGTGACTTCCTGCACCGGCAGGCAGCATGTGAGGATGAAGGCTGGCTCCAACTGCTGGGTGCCTGTGGCTGCGGGGCAAGGAGGGATGGAGCAGCATAAAAGAGTGAAAAAAGGTGCATTAGACAAAGTCAAAATGTCTATGCACTGAAAGGGCTATGAAAATGGATGTTTCCCACACCTTTAAAAAAAATGTTCAGCAGTACAACGATGCAGCTGCTCTGAAGCAAAATCCTTTTCTGTGATGCACTCAAATTCTTTGCATGAGAATTAGATCAGAAACTCAACACTGAAGGCCCCTAGTTTGTAAAGGAAATAACCTTATAAAAACAAAAAGCAAGAACTACATTTAAAAAAAAAAAAATACAAGTGGTCTGAAAAAACAAGCAAATTTCCAGTTGTAATGGGATTGCCACCTGCAGTCAGGATACTCATGGTATTGCCTCAAATCACAACAGAGTTTTAGAAGAGAAAGAACAATTTGGCTTTTCAGAAGGGTGATGGGCAAACGAAACAACACAGTTAATCCTGGGCTCCTTCCCTCCATGCCTGCCGTTCTTGACACACAAAGGTCTGGGCTGGAGCGAATACGATGGAAGAAAAGTGGCCCTGATGCGACGACAGCCTTCGCTGGCACAACAGAAAGGGGGTCAGGACAATTCGTCCTTGACAGAGAAACAGCACTTTACTTTTTTGTTCACGCAATACAATGTCAAAACATAACATAAGGCTTTACTAAATTCTTGTGTTGGAACATAAATGTGCATAGAGGTGACAGCCACCTGAAGCAGTCAAGACACTCTGTCCACCCAAAGGAGACTACGAATGACGGCTGCACAGAGGGTTACACGCACTCTCAGAGCGAGAAGGGAAGAAGAGTCCCTGTCAGGTCCAGTAAATAAAAAGATAGAAATATTTTTAAAATAAAGAATAAAAAAATAAAAATATTTTGAAAAAATCACCTCTACTGACATCCAAAAAGCCATTTGGGTTTCTTTGGGGTTTTATTTATAAAAGTCCACATAATTCAGGGCGAGACATTCTCCTCATTCCAGGTGCTCAGCACCAGCCCCCTTGGTGCCCAAGGAAGCACCCATTCCTCTCCCCACATGGACTTTCCAGTTACCATGACCAACACCAAAATGCTTTTGACTAAGGACATTTCTCTATATGCTAGAACTGATGCTGAAACCCACCCATGCTACTGAGCCACACTCTATGTGATGAGTCCCAAATAAGGGAAATCAAACTGAAAAAACCCCAACCAACTTCTATTAAAGTCTTCCCCTGAATTCAACTTTTGTTGCTAATGATAAAGCTCTAATTCAGAGCTTGTCTATTATAGGAAGAACAAGATGGGAGATACTGCTATAACTACAGCACCTACTCTGTCAGCTGACTGCCAAGCTGACGGACAACATTCAAATTCCCCACAAGGAGGAAACAGTTTGACAGGACTTCATTTTTTTAATTTCTGTGTATTTATTTGAGGCAATACATTAGTGTCCAGAACAGTGGTCTCCACCCTGATCGTGCATCCCATCAGTAAAAAAAAAAAAATTTGACCACACTCACAATATATGTATATTTATTTATAAATTATATACATGTATTACTGAAGTTCTAGTATTTGTGCACCCCAAGGGATAATCTCGCACACCCCATTTTGGAGACCACTGGTTTAGTAGAGGGAGCTTTACAAAAAGCCATTTCTTCAAGACATTCCAAAAGCCATCACACACTAAGATGAAAATGTATCTAACAAGGCACCCCTTTTCTAGAGGCATATCAGTTTCCCCACAGCTTCTGCACAGAAACACCGATCCTACAAAGATTTTTCCTGGGACTCATCAACAGGCAAAGACAATGTCCCAAAAATCACCAAAACCAGAGAACATTCGTATCTCTCCTCTGCAGTACTGCCTAAACATCTGGAAAACAGAGTTCCTACAGGCCCTATACCCAGGCTCTCACCAAAGCACAGGTTCCTGGGTTTTGACTCCCAGCAATGCTACACTCTCAAACTGAAATATTGGACCAAAGTTTTTCCAGCAAAGAGACAGTACCTGTAAGCTAGCCACTGCTCTCTAGCCAAAAAAAACAACAAACAAGAACACAACATGTACGCAGAGTCCATGTTTGAAGTGCTGCATGATTGTATTTGTGGTTTTTAGGAAAAAAAAAAAATCCTCACGTAGCCTTTTTTCTCTGGGTTTACAGATGATGATTCTGTTTTCAAATTGCATGTTCCTTTCACATAGGATTTCACTAGCTACGGCTGTACTACACAATTTCTCACTGAACCATGTAATTGGGTTACATTTTTAGCTGACTACATAAATTGACCTTCAGATGTAACAACTGCATGTGCAGACTGTCATTCTGGACGTGCACGACTAGTCTTGGCCGTATCCTGCTTCCATCAAAACAAATGGCAAAGCTTCCTTTTACTCAACAACTGAAAAACTCTTTATATAAGAAAGCACAGAAACAGTAGTCAAAGAACAATAAACTAACAATACTAGTTAAATACATTTAAGGAAACAAGCACATTCAGTGAAAACTGCTAGTGAATGGCAACTGATGACATTGGGACAAGTGCCTGACTGTTGCAGTGAACTGTGTACAGTTAGTGCAAAGAGGAGTTATGAGCCCTGCAAGTCATCAGATTGACCCAAGTACAGGCTTCATCTAAGGTTTTTATGTCTGTATCAGTGTTTACAATTCACTCTCATGCCTAGTTTGCTTCATGAGAATAAAAGATTGTTATAATTCTTTGTCTCACTTATTCCTGCTTGAAATTAACAGCATTTTGAAGACATAATGATGCCTTTCAAATGCTTCAGTTGGAGAACAGACAGAAATGACCCTCTTGGAGGAACTAAACTCTCAGATACAGATTTAGTCTCAACTATGAGACTGTTCAAGTTTAAACAAGGATTTTTTTTTTTTTAAATAGTTATTACAGATATTTGCAAGTCAAGTCATCTAATAGGAGCCTCTCCATAATAAACAGTCCCCACTCAAGGATTTAGTTCCTATGGCATATTGAAGTCTACTCCTGCTTCCACAGACCAGCTGATCTGCTGAGTTCTAGCAACAGCCAGAAAACTGTTCAGGTAACTTCACTGAAGCATTTATTAGATTTACACAAGAAACAATTCATTCACAGTTTGATGAATTTTTCTCTGTGGCCTGTATTCTTCTTAACAAGAATTTGAAAAAGTTATTCTCAGTATCTTGAATGAGTAAAGACATCTGTTCTTAAAGACTTTCTAAAACCAGACTGAGATCAAGTGACTAAGTACCACATAAATCTGAAATTCCTGTCCCAGGTCTCTGCAATATCAAAGTGATAAATCCTATCAGGTTCTAGACTTCTGAGGTATGAAAGATATTTCCCCCCGCCCCTTCATGAGAGACCGGCATAGACTTCTGAGTACCTCCACTCCGTTTGTCAATTTATTTGCCACCACTACCCCAGTCATCTAGGCATGGTATTGCAGCAGTTGTTCTGACCTCAAAGCTCCCGCAGTTTATCAGGATTTCAAAGCAAGAACAAGGCATGAACAGGATATGGCTTTTCTAAACTAAACCCAGAAAAGGGCAAATCTCAAAGCATGGCAGGCTCAGCAGCTCTTGTACTGGGGTGTAGCCGTCTTCCCACAACAGCCTTGAAGAGACTTGGAGAATGATCCCCAGATCTCACTCAGACCAATTCTAGCAGGTCTTTTTAGTTGGTTGGGGTTGGGGTGTTTCTGTTTGTTTGTTTGGGTTTTTGTTGTTGTGGTGGTGTTTTGGGTTTGTTTGTTTTTAAATAAGAGTGCCCTCTTGACTGTTGAGACTGTACAACAAGTTGAATATTCTTCATACCTAGGTTGTGGTAGAGTCTTCTGTTTTCTCCCTTCACAGTCTGTAGAACAGGCCTTTTCTTTCTAGTCCATTTTCCAATTGCTCTGCCTTTTCCTCCTCTTCTCTTTTGTTTTTTACAACTCGTCTATGTCGGTGAATACGATGATGCAGAGCCTCTCCTCTGAAACAGCACAGCTCACAACTGTACATGTAAACCTTCCCTCCAACCCCCTCTGCCTCACCTCAGGACAGCCTTATCCATACTGCCTACTGGGAACAGCCCCTGGCCTGTGCACAGCCACAAACTGCACCAAGGCATTGCCTCAGAGCACCAGACGGCATGGCCCAAACCTCCCAGTCAGTCCAAACAACCATATCATTGAGCTTGGAGCCCCTGCCATGGTACCACTCCACTCAGCAGCACGAACTGCCTACAGCAAGAACCTTGTGCCTGCAAGCCACCGCTGCTGACTTGGCTGTGCCAGTCACCAGGCTGCATCCCCATTTGTGTGCATCGCCTTCAAGATATTTTAACGCATACCACATGGCTGCTCATTCTTTCCCTGCTCTCCATCCACTTGCTTCCTCCTCTTCTCTCCCCACCTCTTTAGTGACATCAAACCCAGTTTCCTCCTCCATCCAGCCTGCCTCGCAGGCTTGCAATAGCATTAACAGACTTAAGTTTTTAGCACCTCACCTCAGTCAGGTCCTTTCTAATTTTGCTCCTATAGCTCTGCATTGTACTGCTCCTCTGAGACTTTCTGCTTTTGCTATCTCATCACACGTCTGTTGCCAGGCGAACTGCTTAACTTGTGCATTGCAATTTGAAGGACAACCCCTCCGCCCTCAAAAGCAAGGTGGGATAAACAGATGCAACTTCTTTACAGCAAGACCTCTCCTTTCAGCCAGCGCAGCACCTGCAAGGTACTACAGAGGAAGCCTTAAGGGACGAACCAGTTCATTTGCCATTAAGAATAACAGATTGCAACAGCTCTGAAACATACTTTTCCAGCACAGACTGAACAAAAATAGTGATTAGCAAATCAATCCAGCTTGTGGACCACCCCCACATAACAGCTGCTGGCTACACTTGATGGCACCTTTCCGTCAGCTGCCGCCACCATTCATGCCCATCATGTTCCTTCCCATGGCCATCACCCAAGCCTCAGATACTACTGACCAAAGCAAGGCTTCCATGAGCCGCTCCATTTACCTACTCCATCTACAGCTACCCGGTTTTCTCTTTATTACTTACATCTACATATATTTTAATTATTAACTATTTGGCTTCCTTCTTTATTAAGAGAAACACAGCCCATTTCTTCTAGGAAGCTTCCCCCCCCGCTCCTCTTCCCGTTGACCTGCATATTGTGTCCCACAGCCCTGGTCAGAACTCTTAATCCAGCTGAATGGGTGACATGAACCATGTTTTGGGCTGGGTATGGCTCACCTGTGGATTCTGAAGTATCATTTCAAAACATGTCTCTGCCCTGACACAAAATACCAGGTTAGCCAGACGTGCAGCAGAAAGAAAGAATAATACTTCCCACCATGAGTTTGTTTTTAAAATCTAGCCTCCAACCCTAAAGTCTACCAGATGGTTACTACAGTACTTGGCACTGGCTCCCAGGGGCTAATGCAGCCTCCACACGCCTGCGGGGACCATGCAGGCACCCAGCCATCACAGCCACACAACCCGGAGGGGGGGCCTAGCCCCTTCAGGCCACACTTTTCATCATCTCTTCTCGCCCCCATTGGGCCTGCTATGTTCCCCACTACAACCATAGCACTAGTCTCACCTATGAACCTTTCCTGGTCTCCGGCACCAACCGTTAGGATTTTAGGCATGTTTTGTTGTTTTGCCTCCAATGAGAAGCTTTTCCTCTCACCAGTTCTCCAACCGAGCACAACCAGGGCATGACACTTGGGCTGGCCAGGGCCTTCCACCTTCTCCACCCCCCAGGAGAAACCCTCACATTCACATCAGGGTAGCGTTTACTTTGGTAAGGACAAAGCATTGAGAGGGAAATCCCCAGTACACGACAGCACAGCCAACACACAGGCTTACCTTACCTGGAGGGTTTCTAGTCCCCAATGGCCACAATTCAGTCTTCAGCCACCAACAGCTATAAGGGTGCCATCTGTCACCCAAGTCCTCCCAAACACCTCCCAGCACCACTTTCCTTACACCATCCTTTCCAAGTCAGTTGTGGCTCTTCTGGTCACAACTCATGAGACTCTTTCTACCACTTTTACTAAAACAAAAGAGATCTGAGGACAAAACAAAAAGGATGAGCTTCCAACTTTCTAAAGATGACTGTGATTAGCCCTCCAGCAAAATAACACACCCCGTGTTCACACATCAACTGGCATGCTATGCTACCACACTGTAATTTAGCATGCACAGCAGACTGTTTTCAAGCCCATGCTGGAGATACACCACCCCAACCAGAGGGAAGGTCCCTAAGGAACAAGAAAAGCCTCACATGAGCCAGGCCCTGCAACACCGGACAGAGCATTGCTTATGGAACAATCAACATTACGTTCTTGCATAGCTTTGAGACTTTAATCTCAGGCCATACACATGCTTTTCCAATTTCACAATTAAACACTCACTTTATAATAGCAATCCATTGGGGGGGGGGAAAGAAACACTAAGAATTAATGTACAGTGACTAGAACAGATGCTACCACATGTGCAAAACCTTTTTCCCTGCACTGATTTTTCAGGTAATACAGGCATAAAATATTTATTCCCAGGTTTCCCCATCTTAATAAAATTTTTACTTGCATGGATCGAAATGATAAATACATATCTAGAGAATTATTTTCTCTTATTTGGAAGTAAAACCACCTCTATGCCAGACTAATGATATACACATAGGAGAAGGGCACTATTTCAGAACCTCCTCCCCCTCCCCAATTCATATACATTCCCAAAGCCTCACTTTCTCAAACAGCTTAATCCAAAGGGAAGCCACTTAACCAACTTCAACAGAAGTAGAATTAAACCCTAAGGTAACAACTCATATGAACAATCAATATTTCATCTGGATTGCAAACTGAGAGTAGTTTATCAGAAAAAAAGGCTAGCCCCTCAATCCCCAAAAAGTCATATCCCAGCTCTTTCGCGTGGAGGCAAAGACTAGCAAGAAAATGTAGAAAAGCACAGCAACATCTTCGTCTTAGATCGTACATCAACTCAATTCCGCTGGTGTAAGTGAATTTTTAAGAGGCAATGTTAGACTTGCAGCTTTTCTGAAATTTAGAGGTGCCATGAATGTCAAATCCCACTGGGGAAGATCAGATTTAACCTAACATCCCTGATGTCCAGGCTTCAAAGGAAGTCTGGCAGCATTAAACTTTCAAATCCTTACTACTATGTTGTATTAGATGATGGATGTCATCACCTTTGGTAAATTTTGATAAAAAGACTGTTACAGACAGTATGGATTTTATTGCATATTTTCTTAGCTTGTTTTTAAAATCTAAAGGTGCTGGGTGCTACATGGGACATTTGTTTTTGAAACCAGCTGAAACATTAGCGTTCAAAAAATCATCTACATGATTAAAAAGAAAAAATACCCTTAGCAAAACTATTTAGGCTTCTAGTTAGCTGATGTCTGAGTTCAGAAATAAATGCTCCAAACAGCATTTTAAAGCAATTATCACTAACTTTTTAGTTCTGGGGTTTGTTTTTGGTTTTGTTTTTTTTGGGTTTTTTTGTTGTTTTTTTTTTTTTCCTTTTGTATAACTTAATTTCTAAGTTTTTTTTTTATAAGGAAGAGAAGGGAGACAGCAATCTCTGCATTTTCTTAACACCATGAAACAAACTGGGACACAAAATGGGTACTCTTTCCTCCTTATCTTGTAGCATATAAAGCATCTTTTCACTAAGAACCCCTAAAGTCCTACAATCAATATTTTTAAATGCACAGCCTAGCAAGTTATAAAAAGAATTCCATTAAGAACAGATTATGCTTCAACGTAATGCTAAAAAAGCTCATTTCCGACATGTTTTATTTCTGCTCTGTGATATCAACTGGCACTTGCTTTAACACATCAATAATTAGGAACCGGGGCATTGATGCTCCCTTGAAGGTCAATAAATGACTTCATTGTGTCCTCTACATTTCAGAAGACTGGAATGATACCATCAATGTTTCCCTATTAGCAACACTGAGATACAGCAACTCTGACATGAAACTAAATATTTGTGTAGTTCTAAATGGCAGAATATTAAACCCCCTATTCATAGTGTGTGTATATATTTTTTTTTTTTTTTAAACTTCTTTCAGAGACACACTGTAGTGTAGGAGACTCAGGCCAAGTCCCACCAGTGGGCCACCTGAGCTGACTGCAGAAGCGCCAGAAGCCTTCACATTTGGGGAGGTGCGAGATGCTTCATTAGCAGCAGAGGCAAATGAAACTTGGTTTCTCACATCCTTATGCCTCTTGAAGCACAGTAATGCCATACCTGTCTCTGTCCCAGCTATCAACACAGCCCCTGTGTTCTCCCCTTCTCTTATGAAACAACACTTAATCTTCCGAGATTACTTCCAGCTCCTTCTGCACATCCTTCCTTGCAGGGGAAGAGTCAGCTTGTGTTATGCCCAATTCCCAGCTAAGCATGTGCTGACTCACTGGCCCATCCTGACTGACAATCAGGCCTGGCCAAAGAGAACAGATAAATCGAAATATTTTCATGAGTCTGTGAGTATTCAACTTGGAGACTGCTCCTTGGACAAGTTTGACTGAAATTTTCCTCTACAAAACTTCAAGCCATGGATTGACCCCTGAGAGAGAGGATAAACAAGTGCGCTTCTGTCCTTCAAATCTTTGGGCTTCATCTTGCCCATAAAGTTATGTGGGGTTTTTTTGTTTGTTTTGTAAAATCAGTTTCATTTTAATACAGATTTTGAAACAGGCAAAGGATAATACACTTGGATCTTTTCACCCCATTTATGGTATTTCCAACCCCAGTTATCTAGAGTAAGATATTGGGAAGAAAGACTGGTGATGAAAATACTAGTCTTTACAACAACGGCACAAAGGTAAGACTAAGCAGAGCAGGCAAGTTAAAATGCCTTGAGCCAGATGTCCTCAAAGGTTTCTCTCTGCCCTCAGCACATGTGAGGTCTCCACATAGTTGATTCGCATGGTCTGTCATATCTTGATGGAAACTTACTCTAAAACAGGCATACATCTATATGTGTAACTACACATATACAGATATTCACACACATAGATATATTTTATATATCTATAAATATATAGTTATACTTTTATATATATATATTTAGAGAGAGGAAGACATAAACACACAGAGATCCCTACACATTGTTTCTCACTGGGGATCATTGCTTTCTTTATACATAAAATTTAGCAGGCTTGTCTTTTCATTGCTCATGTTACCAAATTACATATACACATTAAACTAAAATAAGGAACAAGAAATTCTATTAATACAGTCACCTCACAATTAAGTATTTATGTAGATACTGCAGAAAGATATTTTATAACTCTTTGGGGGCTGAATAAAACAAAATCAAAGGGAGAAGGAAATGTAGTGATGCAAATACATGCCTTTAATTAATCATAATTAATCAAAATACAAGTCAGTGTTCTTCCAGCAGTCAAAGCAGCACCAGGGTAAATGTGAAGATATAGTAAATGACCCAGCAGAAATATAAATGCTCCAAGTACAGGCACCCCCTAATTAAAATGTTTTTTTTTTCAAGATAGATATGCTTTTGTAGAATCCTTCTGGGTATTTTGCAGACCAGTTGTGAGAAACCATCTTCAAGAACCACATTAAAATCTCAGCCTTGTTTGTCTGAAACTGTGGGCTGCTGCTCCTCTGAAGTGGGAAGGCTGCCGCTTTGCAAGCGGCAACGTGCAAGCGTCACTGCCACCACATCACTCCCCAGCTGCTTCTCGAGGGCTATTCTACAACTCAGGCTTTTACAATACCAGGTACGAGGACCACCTAGCACACCTATTTTGTACGCACGCACATGGCATTTGGTGGTTCAGCCACTGCTCAACTAATTGGCTACCTGCTTAATTACAACCTCATCTGAGATAATCTTTTCTAAATGGGTGAAAGTGCAGAGCATCTCTGCAAGGCTGATACAACCTCTAATCAAAGCAGTGTACGCAACACTGAGTAGTTACACGTGAAAGACTTTAGCCAAGTGCTATAACCAATGTAGCCAATTGCTGTGTTACAGTTTTATTTATTAATACAGGTATTCTAAAAAGTACATTTACAAAAAGTTCTGAAGCCAGAAGAGAGAAGTTAATTATCTAGTCAGAACTCTAATCTACCACAGATCCTTCTATGTGATTGAAATATCTCAGGATCAACATCAGTCATTTGCATTTCTAGAAACATTTGGTGTCTGGAATATTCCCTTGTCAGGTTAGGACTGCAAGATAGGACCTTCACCCGTTTCCCTGACAGAAACTTGAATTACCTACCACCCCACGGAAGATTTGTGCTTCATTTCTCATTTGAACTAACAGTTTTAGCTTCCAGGCCCCAGTTCTTTTTCTGCTTTTCTTCACTAGATAAGAGAGTCCCTTCACAATGCATTTTTCCCATAGGTATTTTCATAACTCATATCAGCTCATTTGTCAACCTTTTTTTGGTCAACTAGATAGATTATATCCAGGTCTCCTGCTGTAAGGCACTTTCTCCATCTTTGGAATAACTTCCACAGCCCTCTTCTTCACTCTGCAGCTCTTCCAACATCCTTTAAAGGATGCTGACACCAGAACATCACCCAGTGCCCCGCAATGTGATATGCGGAGGCAAAGCCTTATCCACCCTATACTTCTGGGGCATGTTACGGATGCAACAAAGAGGTATAGCCAGGCTGTGTGTAAAGCACAGGGTGTCTTTTCATAGACTTCTCAACCCTAAAAGCGGGGCCTAAACTATCAAAGCCCCAAAGCCTTCAGCTCTGCCTACTTACAACAAACAGTGATTCATCTCTAAAACCTTCTGTGTTGTCTCCTCTTTTGCTCTCTCTCTTTCGGAGCACACCAGCTTGATATCCTTGTGCTTCTGCTGAACTGCCCGACAGCTCTGCTTACAGAGGAGAGCTGAAAAGTCTCCACTGCGAGTGACTTGCTCTGTCCTACACACTCCCATCAGGTATATCCCTGTAGTTCTGTGGTGGGCTGACCCAGGCTAGATGCCATGTGCCCACCAACGCTGCCCTATCCCTCCCCTTCTCAACTGGACAGGGGAGAGAAAATACAACTAAAGGCTTGTGGGTCAAGATAAGGACAGGGAGAGATCACTCACCAATTACGATCATGGGCAAAACAGACTCAACTCAGGGAAAATCAGTTTAATTTATTGCCAGTCAAATCTGAGTAGGATAATGAGAAACAAAATCAAAGCTTAAAACACTCCCCCCCTCGCCCCCTTCTTCCTGGGCTTAACTTTACTCCCAAATTTTCTACCTCCTACCCTGCAGCGGCACAGGGGGACAGGGAATGGGGGTTATGGTCAGTTGCCTCTGCTGCTCCTTCCTCCTCACACTCTTCCCCTGCCTCAGCATGGGGTCCCTCCAGTCCTCCACAAACTTCTGCAATGCGAGTCCTTTCCACTGGCTGCAGTTCTTCATGAACTGCTCCAGCATGGATCCCTTCCACAGGGTGCAGTCCTTCAGGAGCAGGCGGCTCCAGCAGGTGTCACAAGTCCTGCCAGCAAACCTGCTCCAGCGTGGGCTTCTCTCTCTCCATGGGTCCACAGGTCCTGCCAGGAGCCTGCTCCAGCATGGACTTCCCACAGTGTCACAGCCTCCTTTGGGTGCATCCACCTGCTCCGGCGTGGGATCCTCCATGAGCTGCAGGTGGATATCTGCTCCACCATTAACCTCCATGGGCTGCAGGGGGACAGCCTGCCTCACCATGGTCTTCACCACAGGCTGCATGGGAATCTCTGCTCTGGTGCCTGGAGCACCTCCTCCCTCTCCTTCTTCACTGACCTTGGTGTCCGCAGGGTTGTTCCTCTCATATTCTCACTCCTCTCTCTGCTGCTGCTGGTGTTGCACAAGTTTTCTTCCCCCTTCTTAAATATGTTATCACAGAGGCACTACCACTGTCGCTGATGGGCGTGGCCTTGGCCAGCAGCAGGTCTGTCTTGAAGCCAGCTGGCATTGGCTCTGTAGGACATGAGGGAAGCTTCTAGCAGCTTCTCACAGAAGCCACCCCTGTAGCCCCCCCACTACCAAAACCTTGCCGCGCAAACCCAATACAAGCTTTCCCTTCTCATCTGAGGAAACATGATGGCCACCTCAAATTTTGCCAAGGTGATAAAGAGTGGTTTGTGACTTCAAAATACAGTATTAAGTAGTAATCACTGCGTCTGTACTCTGCAACCTGGAAATTTCAAAATGTGAAAGAAACCCAGTAAACGAAGTATGTGTTATTTTAATAGACTTCCCTTGCTAGCTGCAGCCTCTGCAGATTTATAAACCAATTTGGCAGCAACTCCAGTGACAGCATTGCTACACAACAATAATTACCAAAGCAGGAAATGCTCAATAATATGAAAATAATTCATTGTCACTACAGATACATATCTTTCATGTGAAGATGGAAATGTTTCTTTTTACCCTTTTCTTAATATACCAAACAGAAAAACAAGAAACCTTCACCCCAAACAAAAGAACTGCATGAAACTCTCCACACAGTACTCCCCACTGCTGGCAAACACCACCAAGGAGTCGGGGAACCTCCAAAGCACCCTTTGGGAGCAGCTATCAGACTTGTCCAGGCGTTCAATCCTGGAACAAAGGGCAATTCTGCAAAGCAGATACGTTACCTATAGGGACCGAAGAGATACAAGGGCCAAACTCAGCCCTGTAACAAAGCAGCAGCAATGCTCTTACATTAGTGACAGAGATGCTCTCACAATACCACAGGGTTTTAGGTTTTTTTGTTTGGTTTGTTTTTGTTGGTTTTTTTGGTTTTTTTTCTTAAACAGAGCATTTGGTACATTGCAACCTTCATATAAAATAACTCAGCCACTCAATTATCACAACCACTTAAGGAAATTCTATAGTTTATACAGCGTTTTGAATTACTCAGCATAAGAAAGGCCCGAATTTGATCTAAGAAGTGACAGCCTGACAAAATCTCTTAAGACACAAGAGTTCTCAAGCACTGAATCTTTATCAAAGCTTTCTCGTCTGCAAGAACAGTGCAGAAGTGAAAATACATAATAAGGAGTTTTACCAGGCCCAAACCACAGTGGCTGTGGAAGATGATACAGTGTTTGTCTGTAGCTGGAAAAATCATAATTTATCTCTGTTTAGAATATGCATGTGTGCCTATTTGCTCTAGATGCATGTATAATCAGCCCTAATATAAATTAGAAAACATATGAAGGATTAAACATCAATTGCCTGTCCTCCTACACTTCCCATCCCTCTGCTAGGTCCTGAGAAA
This sequence comes from Balaeniceps rex, assembly GCA_013401315.1. Lineage (NCBI taxonomy): Eukaryota > Metazoa > Chordata > Aves > Pelecaniformes > Balaenicipitidae > Balaeniceps > Balaeniceps rex. The sequence continues at coordinate 159,764 of VYZW01036090.1, forward strand.
AACAGAAGGCACGGTAGCAATGGTTGGAAACAGACTCTGAAATTGGAATAAAAGAGGAAAATACCCTTCTTTTTGTAGCAGAAGAAGAGCCTATAAGAACCACATTAGTGTTTCACTCTCAACAAATACCACCATATTCTGAAATTAGGAAATTCTGATGGTTTTAACAGAATCTTAAAGATGCAACGTAAATAAGGGTCATTAAAATTTGGAGCCATGACAATTACATATGACAATGGAAGCTACAGTATTATGCAAAGAATTGTTTCAATATTACTCAAGCATCCCACATATTGTAACTATTTCTGGGTGACTAGGAGAGTTTCACAAAATCTCTAAGTGTAATCTTTTGCTAGCTTCACCATCTGGGAGTGCACAGACAGCGCTTAATCCTACTGGCTTTTTTCCAAGAGACTTACGGTAAGTCTGTGGTATGCCTTTCTTTTAACAATCAAATGAGGGGTTTATTTAGTTTTTTATTGTGGCTTAAAATAGCCCACTATCAAAATAATATTAGGGAGATCAGGTCTCCAGAGAGCAATAGCATCTTTTACGAGACTAGCTGACAGAGCTGAAACTTTGCACAATGTTTTCACCCAGGTATGCACAAACTTCAGAAACGAACAAATGCAGAAAACTTAAAAAATAAATGCAGATAAATCATAAAGAAACAAGTTGCTGGTAGAACATGGGTCATGTCCTAAGACAAGAAGGGCACTAGCTGGTGAGACGATGAGAGAAAGGGCACACTAGGAACGACGGGCAAAGCAGGAGAGCAGGGTATAATTGCAAACCAGGCCATAAAGCCATTATACGTATCTAGGGATATCCCTACCATTAGGCATATGTGTATCTCTACCATTATCCATTATGCATATCCAGGAGAGTTACAACAAGTTTGATTTCCCAGTTTCATCTTTGTAAAGTTTTTGTTTTGTTTTGTTCTGGATTTTTTTGGTTTTTGTTTTAAAAATGACTCAAAAGAATCAAGGCTGGGAAGATGATGGGAAGATATGAAAGATGCTTCCTGCTGAAAACAGAGTGTTCCAGCCCTTCACCAACTGTCTGCAGGAAAGCATCTGCGTGTAGAGTCACTCACACAATTTCCATGATGGCGTTACTGTTCTGGACAGAGTCTACTGTATTCAAAGCAAACGTAGATTTCAGGAATTCCACAGCTCTCTGTCCTCCAAAGCATTTATTATAAACACATGCTATTCTGGCACAGCTTGGTTTCAGTTGGTTTGTTTGTTTGTTTTGTAGTCCACTGGAAGTTTTTTCCTTGTGAAGACTTTGGTAAGGCTGATGGCTATTCTGAAGGCTCAAGAAGTGAGGGCAGAAAAGGAATGTGGGTTGAGAATAATGAAAAAATTTCTTTCAAGGTTTGGTCTTTCAGTTCTGGCTGTAAAATACACACTGATCTATCGTGGTCACAGAATAGGATGTTAAGTAAAGGGATGAACAATTAATGAGAATTTTTGTTCCAAATGTCTTAGGAGACATGGGCACAGCTTGTCCAGAGAAACAACAAAGAGTGTTCTTCAGATGAAACAAGGTTCTCCCTAGAGCGCTATGCTGGCACCTGAGTTGCATATAACACTTTGCTGGTGTGTTTCAGATGCCTGCTGGTTTTGGGGATGAAGGTTTCTTGGTCTGTGGGCTGGACCTCAGAAGTTTGGCAAGGTCTGAGGAATCAAAGTGTGATGACAACTTGTCCCCTAACACTCCACAGGTCAAATGGACAACACAGCTGTGCTGGACATCACAGATTGCAAGCCGGCAGAGGAAAATAATAATATTGGCTCTCTTTAGACATAACTCTTCTGTTTCATGCTGATTTGCCACACAATTAATTAAAAGGATCAATGATCACAGAGAAACATAATTCACAAAATATACTTATCACACTGCAAGATTAGTCCAGCTGAAAAGTAGAGCAACGTGGCTTTTTTATCTCAAACAGTACTTAAGAATGGCAGCACTCTTAGATAAGGATATAATTAGAAGTTTTCTATTTCATTCAACTGTTGCAAACAAACAGCAGGGGATTTCAAGCAACCTATTTGACAGGAAGGGCCGAAGGAAAGTGAAAGGAAAAGAAAACAAAACACTTCCAAGAACACAACTGCCTCCCAGAATGCCAGCCTGCTGGGCATGCGTTGAATAGGAAAAGGCTTCGTTTAGAAGTCATGGGTTTGTTTTCTTTAAAAACCTGTCTAAGATGGCTTATACTCTCACCTGTGGTACACATTCACCAGCTGCTAACACCAGGTAAGGCAGCTGCTCTCACATGAAGCCTCTGTTTGTAATGGGGCAACACTAGTAATAGTCCTAAACTTCAATGAGTTGTCAAATTCTTATTTTCAGATTTCTAGACCAAGTTCCTATTCATAGCTGATCAAGTGGAAACATATTTTCCCTAAGTACCTTGTCAGACTACTCTGACATTCGGTGGCCACATTTCACTCTTCTGCAATAGGAATTACACCCATGAAACATGGAGAAAGAGATGGATAGAAGTCAGCTTTGTAGCCATATCACCCCTTCATCCTGGAAGGAGATCTGAGTACATCCTACACACTGCATGGAGAGACTGTAAGAAGCCAATGCTTTCCATAGCAAATCCTTCTTCCCGTCAGCTGCTGACCACCACAGACAGGTCCAGTCCCCGACTCCACGGCCACGCTACCACTGGCTCCCTTGTCCACAAAAATTAACATTTCCGCAGCAAAATGAAAGCTTTTGTAGCTCTGTATCTCCCATTGCTGCAGGGCAGCAGAGCACCGGGTGAACAGACACAGGAAACAGGGAAGACCTTTCCTACAACCCATACAAAGCCGATCAAATCCTGCGCAAAGGGTATGCACAGCTTACACAGCTACCTGGAAGCGTATTCTTCCTTACATCTCAGGTATTTGTTCAGATTTCACTCTGTTTCCAAAAACATGTTGGAACTCTTTCACCTTTGCTTTTGAGTCTCCAATCACGCTTCCTCCCATATCCCCACAGATTTACTTTTTACATAGCTGAACTCACACCGCTTACCAGGTTTACTTTCTATTTGATTTACAACCGAGTTTGCTGAAGAATATTGCATAAGTGCTTATCTGCAGATATGCATAATGCCCGTTTCACTGTTTCAGACACAGGAGAGCAATAGCTCATCAAGATGTTCTAGCAGCAGTAGAAGCTTGTTCCCAAACAAGCTTACTTCATGCATCCTATATGAAAACCCCCATCTCTGTCTACACATTCACAAACATCCTTTTAATTTTGGTTAAGATAAGCTCTCCTGCAAAAGATGACGTTAGCTCCATATATGACTTACGCCCCTTGCTGTGCTGCATGACACACTATTGTGAGCAGCAGGTGCCTTTGTACTGCAAGTACCTTTCTCTGCACTCAGAACAAATCCCACATGTTCCACATTGCTTGTGGGAACGACTGTTTCACTGTAGATATTTTAGTTCCATCAGGTCTTGTTAAAACCCTCACATGGGAAACAATTTCCAAACTCCATTCTTATTTTCAAAGTCAAGACCACCTTGTCATTCCTCCAGATTGAGCTATTTGTCCAATGATTCTTTATGACTAATCCATTTGCTACTCATAGATCTTTTGTGCCTTATAACCTGCCTGTAACAATACTTGACTGTTTACTGTAGCAGTGTGTTCACTTGATTTTTGTGAAGTCTTTTCCAAATGGTACTCCTGCAATGCTGGGGAAGGCGGTATAGAGCCCCACAGCTCCATGATGCTTCTGTAGGGCTGGGACTCTCAACAGGAGATCCAGAAAGAAGAAAAAATTGATAGGTATCTGCATATATTTCTTCTGCCTTTTTGTTTCAGGAATGTGGGCTAGAATATTACAGAAGAACTGAAAGATAAAGAATAAGATGTTACATGACACCAACGGTCAGTCGTAATTATTTTTCTTCCTGGTGAGGTAGCCTTCCTCAATTCTTAGCTAGGGAAAAGCTCTTACTTTGGAATACCATAAAATAAGCACATCCACCCTTGAACAAAAAAAATTTGCTTTTTGCAGTACTTAAATATGGACTCCTAAAACGAAAAGACTCCCCACCCTTAAAAGAGCTTTTGTTTTAAAAGGAATTTTCTCCCCATGCAGAAAATCTACACACCACTTTTTGGAACAGTTTGTGCTGCCGCTTTCAATTCCTATTGTGGTCTCCATGGAAGGGCCTTATTCCACATTTTGGTACTTCCTGTGTGTGCTGGTTTTGGCTGGGATACAGTTAAATTTCTTCACAGTAGCTTGTACAGGGCTATGTTTTGGATTTGTCAACAAAACAGTGTTGATAATGCAGTGAAGTTTTCGTTATTGCTGAGCAGTGCTTACACAGAGTCAAGGCCTTTTCTGCTTCTCAACCCACCCCACCAGCGAATAGGCTGGGGGTGCACAAGAAGTTGGGAGGGGACACAGCCAGGACAGCTGACCTCAACTGACCAAAGGGATATCCCATACCATATGACGTCATGCTCAGCATATAAAGCTGGGGGAAGAAGAAGGAAGGGGGGGGATGTTCAGAGTGATGGCGTTTGTCTTCCCAAGTAACCGTTGCATGTGATGGAGGCCTACTTTCCTGGAGATGGTTGAACACCTGCCTGCCAGTGGGAAGTAGTGAATGAATTCCTTGTTTTGCTTTACCTATTAAACTGTCTTTATCACAACCCACAAGTTTTCTCACTTTTACCCTTCCGATTCTCTCCCCCATCCCACCAGGGGGGAGCGAGCGACCAGCTGGGTAGGCCTTAGTTGCTGGCTGGGGTTAAACCACGGGATTGATTATCATTCCAAACAACAAAAAAAAACCCTCACCATTGGAAGAATTTTCTCAGCAGCTCAGTTTGTGCCCCACTAATTGCACTGCTTTCTGCTGCAGGGGCAAGTCCAGGTATTCCTTTCATTTTCTGTCATAGGGATTTCTATTCCAGTTAAACTTTTCCCCCAATACAAAAATATTTATCCTGCCTTCAGTGTGCTCTCTCCTGGTTTTGTAGGCTTCTTTTTTGTTCCTTCTCTTCCAACTCCTCTACATTTCCTACTTGGTTTTTTCCATAGTCACTACTCCTCTTTAGCTTTGCCTGTAATTAAGGGTGATCACAGTCTTCTCAACAGTGTTTTATATGTAGACTTTTACAGAGGCGATCCATTTTCCACCATCGCATCCCACCTCCCTTGTATGCTAACACTTTCTTTGTCTTTTTGACTACACACCGAGCAACTGTTTTGGCATACTCTCCAGAACGATGCTAGAGGGGTTACCGTAATTTCAAAATGCGTACCTGTGTAACACTAGTTCAAATTATCCTCGCCAAGCACCACTACATTTCTCCAAGATTAAATCCATCTAGTTCCTCCTCTAGTCTTTCCAAGTTCTTCAGGGAGCACGACACAGTTTCAAAGCAGAAAGAAGAACAAAAATTTCCTCTTCAATTATTTGATATAGGTTTTGGGTTTGTTGGGGGGGGTTATGTTGTTGTTGTTGTTTTAAAGGCACTCGTTTATTTACTTGATAGCCTAAAGAAGTTTTCTGGCATTAGAGAAAGCTGTGAGGGAGCACAGCAGTTACACCACAAACCAAAACATCAGGCTTGTAAACAAGTGCAAGAGGCAGTATGCCTTACACCATAATTAAACTAAGTGATAGTTTTTATTTGTAAACAAGGCAGTCCCACACAATCACTCAAAACACCAGCTCGACTAAGCCTATAAGATTGGTATTGCAGCATTTTATTGCTGCAGCATCGTCTCTCCCACCCCTCCCAAGCATTCGAACTACTGCGACAGGGCTGATACCTGAGGCCAACTTGGCACAGAAGACAAAAGCGAATAATACTCCTTTACAGTGAATTTGCTCCCACCCTGCAACCCTTTGGGGAGCTGAACCGAAAAGTTGTGTTACAGCTTAGGCCAGGTGGCCCTCCCATCAGCGCCTGCGTGCTCCCTCCCTACCCTGGGACGCTCGGGGCAGCCGCCACCGGGACCTCCCTGCCCAGGGCTCCGACACCACCACTGCCATGCTGGCAAGAAAGGGCACAAGAGGAGGGGGAACCTGATGGGAAGACAAGGGAAAGCCTCAATTCACACAATTTCTCTAAATTGCAGTATCTCAAATTTGCTGCTTGAACAAAAAAGCAATGAGTTCAGTCCTCAGACCTCAGACCTCATCCCTCTCCACAGCCGTTCACTCCAGAGGGTTCAGGCAGCATTTGACTCCAAGACCAGCCACGCTTATTTCCAATTTCTCCAGCAAACAAAGACATGAACAAGGTATTTTTCTGCCTGCTCCCACTGCTACCTCCTCCCTCCCTTCCCCTGGAAACAGAAACAGGCTGAGCCCGCAAGGGCAATGTTTCCTTCTCCCCAAACCAGGGCTGCGGGGGAGCACCCAACCTTTGAAGATAACTAATCTTCTATTAGCAAACAATGGCACTGAAAGACCTTGATCTCAGGTTGCACTTTGCCTTTCACATAAGAAGATGATGACCTTTGTCCCCAAAGTGGTGTGTTGTTTGTGTTCATAGGCAGGAACAGGCCGTGGTGTGTTTCATTCCTGTCACGGAGGGCCCTGCCTCTGCCCCTCTCTGGCAGCCAACAGCGTTTCTAATACTTCACACTAGCGCTTCCACAGAAGTTAGTGTTTTTGTTCCCTTAGCACTAAAAGGAAAAACAAGTGCCTCAATGGGGAAAAAAGTCCCCAGATCATTCACTTCAGGTAGAAGCTGCAGCTTTTATTAGAGACAGCTCTGTCCCTGGTCCGCATTAAACCAACCACGACACCAGTTTCAAGCAGCAGCAACGTATCAGCAAATAACAAGATCCCAGCATAAACCTTCGGGCCTACAAAGCCTTAAAGAGCAATTTGCAGTGTATGCGTAAGTTGTTCCTTGCCTGTGTTTATACATATACCTAGATACCTGAAAGGATTATGCTCATTTTGTGTTTCCACTTACATGCTCTTGGTTTCAGATTTCTAAATTATGCTGTGCAACAAAAACTAGAAACTCACTGCCGGCTCTGAGAGTTTCTTTTTCTCTTGCTTCCAGTGTTTTTACAAAGACAAATGAGCTGAGTACCAAAATTATTTCCCATCCCCTCCACGAAAGCACTTGACTAGCTTGCGATATAGGAATCAGACACTTTTCTAAAACCAAGCAAGAATGGGATTACAGCTAATCACATTAGCCTGTAACTTTTTTCCCTCTAAAAGCAGGATTAAAGGCAGAGATGGGGAACTTCCCACATTCCCGCACACCAGCTGCATTCTTCCAGACTCGGCTTGCTGAACGGCTAATAGAATTACCATCCACAGACCTGGGATTTTCAGGGATTACTCTGGAGAGGTTGCCAAACGAACTCGCTGGGCTGTAATTCCCAGCTTTGCACTACCGGAGAGGGAGAGAGAGACCTTAAAATGACATTGAGAAGTATGCCGGAGGGAGTCCCAGCCTGAAGAGGTGGTCATCTACATTTTGCAAGGGCTGTGGACACTGAACTTAATTAAAGTTTATTGAGAAGAATAAAGAAACAAACTGAAAGCACAGGACTGGAGATGTGATAAACAAGAGAGGTGACAAGATAAGGGAGAGAGAATCACTCTGCAAGTCTGATGTTGATGTACCTCTCTAATTTTTAAAAAGATCAGTGTGAGTTTTAATGCTTTACCAATTCCTGCATTATGGCTGAGAGCATATGCAACTGGTTTAAGTTCTCACCTTCAAATGACACATGAAAATGCCTGAAAACCAATTATTTTTTGTGCAAAGGGCAGGAGGAAGACAGGGGAGAAAAAAAATTCTATTTACGTTCTGCAAAATGGAAATCACTCATTTCAGACCAGCTACCCACAAAATTCTGTGATCTATGTGATGATATAAGCAACAATATTCACTGAGGTTAGCTTTATGATCCATATTTTCCATTTCTAAATGCCTCACCAAATACCTGAATCTAAAGACATACTCTATCCCCAGCAGCACCACACATACAATGCAGGTTTCACTGTGTGGCTCTTAAAATTTCTAAAGGAAAAACATTGCAAGTTTGAACTAAGATCAAGTCCTTGGAAAGAAATGGGGAAAAAAAAAACCCTTTTAATTTCCTTTTTCACTCAAGACACCTACAACTAAGTTCAGCAAAGAAAAACAAAAACTAGTCCAAACTGGATTTTAGGTCTAATTTCTACTCCAAAATTTAGCATTCACTTGTGAAACAAAGACCCTTAAAACAGATTCGGAAGAAAAAACACTTTCTCCAAAACACTGTTTTAAAAAACACCTATAACCAGCAATTTAAGGAACCTAGTTTTATTGCACAGGCTTCTGCAAAGCATCACATACTGCTGAACAAATACACAAAAAACCAAGACCTGCACTCAGCCTGCCAAGGCACTCGCACAGATGTGGAGCCAGTGGAATTAATAGCAGGGGGACAGGATGGGACAAGGGAAGAGGCACTAAGCTCCCTGCACGGCCACCAAAACCAACAGAGGTGCAACACTTTGCGCTCCCGGGTACAAGCAGAGCTGCTCAGCTGCTTTGTGAGCCCCATCAGCAAGGCAGGGATGTGGTGGGTTTTATGCAATGGCTCTCACCTTTGAAACAGATCATCCAATGCAACCCTGAACACACTGGAGAGGACCCTGCTCTCAGTTACAACGCTTGGGCCTGAAGCAATTTCAGGAGTGCTCTTCCCAACCAGAAAGTAAAGGAAGGTTTGCTTCCACTATTAAGTCTCACAGCTTCTTGCTTTCTCCTTCTCATAGGCAGCATGGATTGTAAATCAAAAAGTCTACAACCACAGATAAAAAGCAATTTCCCTCAAAAGAGAAGGGGAAAAGAAAAGAATAATAATTAAAAATAATAATTTAAAAAATCAGTGTCACTTTGGGCAACTTCTTTTTCCAGCACTAACCTCCCTTTGATTCAAACCATTTCAAAACCTAACAAAAACCATCTGAAATCAAAGCAGCAATGCCTATGGTATTTTCTTAGCCTTCAGAGAGCTGTGTCTTTAAACATCACACCTGAACAAAAGGACAAAAGCCTTGCCCAGGTAGCTCGCCATGGAGAGGATCCTGTTTCACCCCAGGGAACGGTTATCAAGTGTTTCATGGCTGGGTAATGGGCTGAAGCTGCCGTTTCGGGAAGAACCGAAGGATGACAGCCCACAGCATGTCTGTCCACATGGTGACCTGCTACATCTGAAGAATACTGGTATCTCTGAAGAACAGCAAGAGAACAGCAGGGTAACTTTTTTTTTTTTTTGCAAGACTTCTCCACAAAATGGACCACTGTCTAAGTCGTAAGAGCTGGAGACCCATCCTCAGTCCCACATCCAATGTAAGACTCCACAAAGGACCAGATTGTTAGTTCTGGCTGACAGGTATTTTACGGCATTACAAACACAGACTACGCATCATCTGTTTCTGAGGAGGTCTCTAACACATACCTAAAGATAGACAAATCATACTTGGCCTGAATGAATCAATGTTGGCCAAAAAAAATAAAAAAAGATCTGCTGCGGAGCTTGGTGGAGCTGGATCGCTTTCGCCTCTGCAGGGAGTTTGGAGAGTAGAAATTATTATAACAGGTCATAAAGGACATAGGAACAAATCAGGGAAATTCACAGGGGCTCAGGGTAGGAGCAGAGGGGAGGAAGTATCTTGCCTCTGTCAGTACCTTTAAGCAATGGGGCAGATACACAGACAGGACAGCAGAAAGGGCACTTAGATACAGAACCAGCAGATTTAATACAAGGAGAAATTAACTGAGAAGACTTTGGAAGCAGACCTATGACCTCAAAAGGATCCCTAGACAATCTCACAGACCTCTAATGCCAGCCCAAGGACACTTTGCCACAGGATTTCTGATGCAGTGGTATGTAGGATATCAGAGCATGATCCACAAAACCACTGCAAGCTAACACCCAAACAGTACGTGCTCTTCTTCCACTCCAACTTGCACATATGCTGTTGTGTTGTGTCCCCTCCCGCAAAAACACCCAATTGTTTATGGTGCAAAATAAGAGTAGCAAAAGATGCAATCAAAGCTCAATCTGTTTCTTCTCTTATTGTAGCAGAAAACCACCGTGGAAGGCATAAATGTGACAGTACATGGTTTTCCACTCTTCTCCCCACCCTCTCTCCCTAAAGTCAGGCAAAGCTGACCGCCCCAAGTCACAATATCAGTGTCATTATCACTGCCTGCAAAGGAGCCTGAACATCATCAAAAACAGTCAAGATTGACTACACCTTACAGTAGCACTTCAAAAAGAAGGGAGAGAGGGGGGAAAAAAGAGATTAGAAATGGTTATTCACCTTTCAGCCAGTCACCACCAGCACCTGAGGCCTGCTTTCACAAGAAGGCGCAGAGCCTACAGGACCTGAAATTGCTCCTCCTCCAACAGAGGAGGTGCCCAGCAGAATTAAAAACAATCTGGCATTATGACAAGTGAAACCGATGGACAGACAGATCTCCCCACACCAGACAAGAGATGCCAATGTGATGTGGGTCTCTCTGCTCGTGGGGCACCAGACTCATTTGACTCCTGCCCATCTTGGGGATGGGGACCATTTAGGAGAAGCATTGCCATGGCCATCAAGACTGGGGCCACGCAGGATTCAGGTGTTCATGCAACCCTTGGTATCAAACAAAGAGAAAGAAATGAGTTGAAGCTAAACACAGATGATAATCACTTCAGTGAATGGCACTGACAGCTTACCATTATAAATTTTTCCTTTTTTAAAAAAATATATATCTTTTCAGTTCTGTCAAGCCAGAGGGTCTCCAAGGACACAGTGCTGCCCATACCCCTGTACCTCAGCATCCCTGGACTCCCCCAGCAGACTCCCTTCCCATTAAGCCTCACCATGTTGAATACAGATCCCAAACAAGGAGCAAAGCTCCAGATTTGCCACCCTGCTTCATGCCAGAAAGGCCTGCCCACCACAGCACACTGATAACCTCTTTTATTTAAGTTGTTTTTTTTTTTTTTATGAGCATGAGTGATGAGTCATGTACCGGGTCCATATTTTGTCATTCCCCAACTAAGCATTGCCCAAACTACCTCCTGCTCAGAGCCTTCCTCCAACCACTGCACTTGCCAGTGTTGACTGCCTCAGCTTGGGGTTATTTTTCTCCTTCCCCCTCTCAGACTCCAGCAATTAAACCATGCTGTGAACCAGAGACGTCCCTTAGACTGGCTTTACCCCAGCACAGCTTCCCCCTGAAGAAATACTGGGTGCGGTATTTATTTAGAGAATGCTAAGCTCTGCAGACAGACATTTGCCGTATGTACAGTATTGGGAGGAGGAACCATTCCTGCCTCCAGCCACTTCATGAGCTTCATCTGTTGAGCAGCTCACGCAGCATCAACCATCTAGCACCCTGCCACTTATAACCACAAGTACAGCTGGCAGCATCTACTTGGACAGCAAGCATGCTGCTGGATGGGGGAACAGGGCAGGAGGCACTAGCCGTGAAGCCAGCCAAATGGCTGCAGTGGACCTGCTGACCACCTCCTACATGCTTGAACCTCTGTAATTACCATGCAATAAAACTCCCACCCCACGTCTGTTGGATTTGGGGGGTAGAGGGGCTCGATACAAGCTGGGATTTCTCTCACCAGCTCTGCTAACTGTTTTGCACTCTGAGCACTTAAACTGCAACCCCTTCTACTCTGCCTAACCTATGAGCAGGGAAACCACTCTGGATAATACCATGTATCGTATCTGGGCATCCCAAACATAAACCCTACCAGGTAAATGTAACTGGCGAAATGGGAACCAAGTCTTACAAGTCACCTTCCTCCTTCTGTTTAATGGGGAGGAAGAAAAAAATCCTTAAGACAGTTAAGAGACAACAAAATGCGCAATTACTACCAAGCTACTGCTGCCCAGTAGGACCTCTTGCATTTTAGAGCAGTGAGTTCAATCAGAACAGAAATCCAGAAGGCAGGGGTTAAAAAGCCAGGGTAGGCATGATCCAGGAGCCTCCATCTCCTCCCAGAAACGCTGCTCCAGCACACACGCAGAACCTGTTCCTACTCTAGCCTCATGCCACAGCAAAGTTACTGTGTCTGCTCCGCCCAAATCCACCCAAAGACGTCTCCCTCCACTCATTAACAGTGCTCCCCTACTCCAAGTCTTACTCGGGATGCAGCTCAACACAGAGCTGACTTAACCTGCCCTTAAACCCACAAACTGTATTTCTTCCTCACGCAATACACGGATCCCATCACGGGAATGACGCAAGCAGCACTGCTTCCTTTCAAGGTCGAACCGAGCATGTTTCATTTGATCACATTCACACGCTCAAAGCGGTTCACCCTAAGGGGCACAGTCCTGTCAGATTACTTTACAGCATGACGATAACTCTGCCAAGCTGTTCACACCTTTCCCAAGCGATGCAGCTGCATCTAAGACAAATGAACAAAGCTGCAGTGTTTGCAGGTAACATCTGCCGACTGTCACCCGTGCCAAAGCAGAAGGGGCCAAAGGAAGGCTGCCTGGGAGGCCACAGTCACCCTCTGGTTTCAGAAGCCAGGACCATGCTCAAGCGAGCTTTTCAGAAACACATGAGACAGCACTAGCCTTAAGCCTCTGGGGGACTAGCAATACAAAACAGCTTAGAGGGATGAATTTCATACTTGCCTTGTTAGGAATCCTGTGCGTGCAACTTAGACTACATTAAAAATACCAGAGCACATGATTTACCTTCCCCCCCGCCTTTTTCTCCTTTTACCCCCATTAGTTCTAAGAAATCAGAGACCATGTAGGAAAAGCCAAGCACACAATGGCAGGAAGAACAACTGTGTCGTCCAAGCACAGAACCTTAAACTCAGGATTCATTCTCCACATTCATATCAAACCTCTTGCCAAAGCTTATCCTCACTGCCTCAGTTTCTTCACCTGAGGAACCAGAACATTCACACGTGTACATTTTTCTCCAAGGTTATTCTGAAATTATTATTTGTAAGACACTTGGCAGATTAGAGGCATTACATAAATATTAGATGCTATAGTATAAGCTCTTACACAAGGAAAGGGATTTCTGAAGCTCTTAAAACTATCATGAGGTTTCTGTAGGCTGTTTTATATGAACCCAGGCTTAAACAAGAGTCTGGCAATGTATACTAAAGTTAAGGTTACATTATGCATAGAAGAATAATTCATACACAGGAAGAATGCTTAGTTGTCTTTAGGTACACATATGGGATTTGAATTTTTAGCTCATTCATCAGGTCCTACTCAGTCTTATGTTCTGAACTACAGAAAGAATAAAGGAACATAATTTTATCCAAAGAGAAATGTAAACAAGTTTTTAAAAAGTTTAAAAAGGAAAGTAATTCATTATTTCTGTGTGCTTAACCCGAGAAGACAGCCAAACAGAACAAGAAAAAAGAAGGTATTCCTTTTCCCAGGCGTATCATCCTCCTGAAATTTGTACCAAACAGAATACATACAAGAAATGTGTTTACCAACGGGGTATGAGTCATGCTCACAGCTGACAGTTAGAAAGACTAGCTCCCAGAAATGAGAATGTAACTTTCAATTTGCAGGAGCATGACTGCGGTGTTACCTCCTGTTAATAGGAGGAAATGGGGATTAGAACAAGCGATGGGTAGTTGCAAGCCCTACGCTCTCCTCCGACATCCACATACTGTCCAACTCAGGACAAGCAATTTCTGTGCTTTGACTTACCTCGTCTCACAGACCTGGTGAGCTTTCACTTGCTTCAGATTGTTATTACAACACTTAAGGTTTGTATAAATAGTTCTGTCTAGGCAGAACCTGAAAGGTACTTCAGGTGGGAAAAAAAACTTGTGTTATCTTAATTCACAAAATCAACAAATTTTATGTTGATTGTGCCAACCTGAAATTTATGATCACTGAGAAAGGTTGGAAATTATTTTAATAAAAACCTCCAGTCAATTCTCACATACATTCATTTCCTACAAGCTAAGTAACACAGCATGAGAAAATATGATGCAACATCACCAGCCTTACAAAACAACCAGCACTTAGAGCAGGGGAAAAAAAAAAAAAATCCATAAGCTTCTCCCCCTCCTTTTCATCTTGAACTTAAGTTATTGCTGTAACAACATGCCACTGTAATAATGCTGCAGAAGGACACAGTCATCATACTTCACCTACAACTCTGCATTCATTTTGGGTCAGTAGTTACCACACCACAGAGAAAATGTAATTGCTACTGCAGGCCTGCAGAGCAGAGAAACCACAGTATCTCTGAAATGTAACATTATGGAAAAAGAGCCCGGACTTCGTGTCTCATCAAACGAAAAGCACTGCTGGGATAATAAATTGACCTTCTAAGCCAAGAAACACACACACCACAGAAGATGAGTTTCTGGCTACCTGTCGTAACTTGGAACTGTAAAGAGATCTAAAATGTCATTTAGAAATTTTTAAAAAATGAATAAAAAAAGGTAGGCAAAACTGTCCTTTGCATAAGGTCACAGACAACATATGATTGAGACTCTCCCCATTTCCCTTAAGTGTATTTAATAGTACCTTTTGATATTCTCCGAAGAGATGGCAGAAAGGGAAGAGTAAAGAGAGGAAAGCATGCGATACAGAAGCAGCTAGCTATGGTCCCATTCCCAGGATTCATACTGTTTAGAAAAGCTGTTATAGTACTCAATTCTGGACTACCAGGAATACACATTCAAAATAGATGGAAAATGTCTAGTCTTGTTTTTCTACCACAAAACACTACTCAATTGCAATTTCCCTGCAACTCCACCAGCACTCGCAGCAGGCTAGTCCTTTGTCATTCGTAAATTTAGCATCTATTTTGTTGTGCCACATGCAGTTCAGGGAATTCAACCAGGAGATGAAAGCTCTGCTCCAGCCTGTTCATCCTGTACCTTCATGGGGGGAACAAGATAAAGCAAAAGAGCGAAAGGTGAAAAATAACGTTCTGAGCAGAATTCAGATGCAGGTGAATACCATCTGAGTCATTTCATGTTATATACTCCACCTATGCTACCGCCTCTACTTCACCAGATACGTTCAAAGTTTAACACAGGGGCTGAGGGCAGCTTAGCAGAAGCCTGCAGGGAAGAGGTTGTAACACACTGAAAACAGCACAGAAAGGAACCAAAGAAGAAATTTCCCACCCTGTAACAGGGCAATCCAAGCAGAAGCTCAGAAACCAGGTCGCAGCTCAGACAGGGAAAGGTTTGGAAAAGCCCTCTGGCCTCGGGAGCACAGCTGCCTGCAGAGGGGAGGGAAGGCAAAGGGTAAAGTGTCAGGCAGTATTCCCACCACCCCCCCCATACTCAAATAAATCACTTAACTTTTCAGAGAGAAGCAAATCTCCTTACCCCTCTGGATTAAAGGCAGACTTAAAGGAATGTTTGTTAACAGACTACCCTCTCCCTGGGTCATTTCTGATGCACATCAGCTAGCCACATGCAATAAAACTATGTTAAGGATGCCCTTGATTAAAAAGGAAAAGTTTATTTCTAAATCAAATGATACCTTTAAAGACAACTAAAAAGCTTACTGGATGTGGGATACAATTTTTATTTTGCTTCTATGGAGTTTGATGACTATTAGAAAAGTGTCTGTGGTATAAGAGTATCTCTCTGAAACATCTACCGGCCTTTTGCCATCCTGTAGTATGAGGTGAACTGAAATTCAAGGTCTCAGGTCTCCCATGCAAGGAAGAGACAGCAGGACAGACAATTTTCAGGCTGCTCGCTGACTAAGGAAAGCCGAGTCCCTATGGGATTCCCACTGAAATTTCAGGAAGCAATGATATTTTATCCCAGCATCAAGTATGTTTTTGAAGATTTCATTTGCCTGCCTACATGCTTTGCATAATGATCACACTATTAAGAGAGGGGAAGCTAATAATAAAAAATAAAGGCTAATTTACATTTCACTGCATAATACCACAGAGATAAGTAGGTAATTTTAAAAATAAGCTAAAATATATGACATAGATGAGCAATATTGCAAAAATATCCATTACAAAAAAGTTCAGTATGAGAGAAGCAAGAAAAAGGGGAGGAGGAGAAGTGCTTGTTCCGAGGGAACAAGTCAGATGAACAGGCATATACCACAGATGCTAAGAAGAAACAGTCAACAGGGTGGGCTTCTTTATCACTATCTAAATTAGTAAGAAACCCCTATCCTCAAGATTCAAAGGAACAACAGGAAGTCCCTGAAAAAAACTACACATTTTGTCTAACCTCAAAATGCCTTCTCCAGCTTGGATGAAACACTGACATGACCACATCAAGGAGCTCCAGTATCATCTGTAAACTGACATGTTTTACAACTAAAGAACATTGCAAACACTTTCCTGAGCCAAAGCCTCCAGGTGATCTGTTCTCATAGCCAAAATTTCCTCCTGAAGACAGAGAGACAGATGCTGGTGCTGGGTGTGGAACATAAATACACCAACTCAAACCCCGCTGTGCGGATGGCCCATGACATCAGGGCAGATACAATAAAGGTGGCACACACTCTCTCCTTACACCTTCTGGACCAAATCCCTGCCTTCTGAGTCTACAACAAACCTCTCCTTAACTTCAAGAAGTAAAAATCTCAGTGCCCAAAGGCATCCCTGCCAACAAAACACTGGAATCACTTTTGCTGATCGGCTGCAACGTGGAAATGTGTGAAAGCAAATAGCTCAGGGAAGCTGGACCTCGCAGCACTGCAGGTACGACACATATATTCTCATTCCTTCATACCAAAGCAAACTAGTAACATGCGAGTTAAGTGGCTGACCTTTGTGTTATGTCACAAGCTCCTTGTGAGGACACCAAACTTCCTCCTAACGTTCTTGCAAGTGCTCACTTGTACTGTAACAAAAGGCAAACACTGCTCCGATAGTTTCCTTAATATAGACGCTAACACAATGCTAAATAATAGCATAAAAGTACTTCATCCCCCACTTCCTCCAAGCAAGCAAACTTCAGAACATGTATAATAGTAATTTGACCTTCCTGGTATTTTTCCATTTCTTTTCTCCATATCTCTCAAATGCGTTCCAAAAGGAAAACAGGTATTTTGAACGTATACCTTCAAGCAAGTCTCACAATTATTTTCAGAAAGCCTGGTAATAGCTCGGTAGGAGTAAAAAAAAAAGAAAAAGTCATATTTGGCAAAACCCAAGTTCGTCCTTATTTCCTTCTTTTTCTTTATTCATTAATGGCTGTTGCACTGCTTTGCCTTTGGAGGATAATGCAATTTTGGTAGCACTGCTTTCCTCTTAGCTTCTGCACAGAAAGCATTTTGACATATTCCAGTTATAACCAAACCCCATTTTGGAAGATCATATAGATGTTTCTGGGAAGGGCCTGGTAACACAGTCACTAGTTCTCTCTCTCTAAGGAGGAGTACCTTTTACTGAGCTCTGCTCCACCGGCACTGGAACCAGTAACTGCACTGGAAGGGGATCAGATGAAAGAGAAAAAAAGCAGACATAAAGCAAAAGGCCAACATCTTTTCACAAAGATAACAATAGGAACTGAGAAAGCCAGTGACTTTTTTACACCTCCCAATCAACTGAACTGCTCAAAGCTTGAAAGAATAACAAGTATATGAAAATGATCCTGGCATGTTTTTCTCCTTTCATGATCACCAGAGCCATTTACTTTATCTCCAAACACTCCCTCACAGAAGGCTTCATCTGCAGGGTCTACCTGGGCTTTCACTTTCTGGCACCCACATTTTTCTTCCCCCGACAACAGTCTCAGGCAAAGCAGTGGATACACATACCTAGGAGCCAGAGAACCTCCCTTCCACTTTGTCACCAACTTGCAATTACAGGTACTTGCTGAAAGCCACAGCACCTCACGTAAGCTAAAAATAGCAGCACTTACTTGCTTTGGTAAAGCACTGCGTTTTAAGGGACTATTATAGTAGCAGAACAATTAGAGCTTACTTTTAAACATTTAAACTTATAGTTCCTGGGGATTTTGCTCAGTAGTCTCTTCAATTCTTTAATAATGGGAAGAGAACAATCCAATTTAAAATTCTTTAAGTCTCCCTTCCCATTTCAGTGTCCCCAATGATGTAACAACCTTTTAAATAAAGCTAGTGATTGCTCATTAACAATGTGAAGCCTTCACTGTAGTTTTTGCAGTAGCTTTGCTGGGAATTCATGTATGCCTGAAGAGACAGCGCTCTACAGCAAAACAGCGTGTGGCTTGGAAGAGCTCGTTTAGTGTAACTTCTGTAATCTGTGAGTTGGTAGCAACATGGATGGCCAGATATGTTCAAGGCTTAGAGGTAGCAGCAGAGAGAAACCAAATGCTGTGTCCTGCTCCCAGTATCATCAAAGAAAACAACGTGTGTACTGACACAGGAATCAAGTGCAAGGACATACCTTGTCTCTGCAGCTACTCCCACTGCCAGCAGGATGAGGATCTGCATCCGAACGAACACTGCCCTTTGCCTAGCTGGTATTTAAGGTGCTGCGTGCAATCATCTAGTTTGACTGCGCTCAAGGCTACAACCAGGTCCTGACCAGACACCCTCTAAAGTAAATACCATGACATGAGTGAGTCAGGGCAACAAACTGCTGGGAAAGCCCAGTTTGGAGGTTGGCCAATGGATTTTTCTTTCAGTATGGAGCTCATGTTCCTCAAGCATCTCCCCAAACTGGAAAGCACTCAGGGAATAAGCGACCAGCCACCATCAGCGAGCGTGACGGCTGCCAGGTCCACAGGAAGGTGCCCCAAAGCCTACACATTTCACCACTTCTGGACAGCGGGAAGCAGTTACAGCCGCACAAACCAAACCGGGTTTCCTATCAATAACCCTTTTCATTCCCGAGTCAGGAACGGAGACAGTTGTCGAACCGGCGGGGACTCCATCCTCGGCCCCAGCGCCCCCGGAGCCGTCACTGCGGGCGAAGGAGCCCCGGTGCTGCCCGTCTGCCATCCTTCGCGCGTCCGGGTACCGGCCGCTTCCGCGGGGACTTACAAGGGCAGTTGACCATTTGCAACCTCGGCCTCCCAGAAGCGAGCTACCCAGGTGCAAAGCTACGGCCGGGCCGGGCCGGGCACAGGACGCCGCGGATACCGCCCCCCCCCCCGCCCCGGCCG